>DF241312.1:34511-82765 GCA_000507305.1 Breviolum minutum Mf 1.05b.01 | reverse complement strand
TACACCACGGAAAATATCACCACCAGATATTGATAGTATGGATTAATATCTAAAGAATAAATAGTATATTATAGTATATATTAGTATGGAAAGTAAAAACCAAAAGAAAACCAAGAGATTATGGAAATGGAAAAATCTATTGTATAAGAAATCATATTAACAATGAAATTTATGTTGGAAGCACTTGTCAAAGTTTAAGTAAAAGAATGGCATATCATAGACAAGATTGTATGAAACCAAGCAGGCATAATACTTTAATATATAAGATGATGTTTGAATTAGGAAGAGATAATTTTTATATTGAATTGATTGAAGAATACCCTTGTGAAAATACAAATCAACTTGAAAGAAAAGAGGGTGAAATAATGAGAGAACTAAAAGCATCATTAAATCAAGTTATAGCAGGTAGAACCCCAGAAGAGTATAAAATTGATAATCGTGATAAGATTAAAGAAACTAAAGCAATTTGTAACAAGAGGTATGCTGAAAATAACCAAGAGAAGATAAAATCATATAGGAAGGAATATTATAATAGAAATCCTGAAAAATTTAGAGAAGATGTCAAAAAATACGCTGAAGAAAACAGAGAAAAAGTTCTTGCTAAAAAGCGTGAATACTACTACAAAAACCGTGAAAGAATTTTAGAGAATGTAAAAAGATATGCTGAAGAAAATAGAGACAAAGTCCTTGCTAATAAAAGAGAGTATCATAATGTCATAGGAGGAAGAAGGCAGAAAAAACTATTTAAAGAAACTTTTTCGCATAATTTCAAATCAAACTTTTCAAAACTTTTAAAAATATCTAGTTTTATTATATGACCATGAGTGTAGATGATGAAAACGTTAGTGAAACTAATTTAGAAAAGTTAGTTGAAATTACTAACAAGTTGAATAGATGTAATAAAAATGTGAAAATCATTTTAGAGATGATGGAGAAGATGAATCTAGCAAATGAAAGTAAAAAAGAATATAAACCAATAGATGAAGCTACATACAAGAATAAGAGAGCAGTATATTTGACAAAATTGAATAATAAAGAGATTAAGAATCCAAAAAAAGAAACTCTTGAATATTACAAGGTTGATTTTAACAAAGAGACTGAAACATATTCATAATAATTAATTGGTATTTAGTCCAAAGGGGTTTAAAGACATATTGCCTATATATATTAATAGGAAAATGGATATTGATATTAGAGAGAGACTTGAAGAAGAAATGACTAAATGTAATTCATTAAGACTTTACAAAAACAGAGTAAGGAAAATTAATAATATATTTCCTGATGAAGTTGTTGAAAATATCTTAAGTTTTACTTCATGTAGATGTAAAAAATGTGTTAAAACGAGAAAAGTGATAGAAAATGAACATATGATTGTTAAGGTTATGCGTGATAAATGGAATGGGTTTGACATTGAAGAAAAAATGTTCAGCAAAGAATATGACGAATATCTTCAAGATGGGTTGAGAATGTGGTTATATTACTTTGTAAAGTTAAACAGTTTTCCAAACGTCAAAACCATTCAAAAACGAGTGGATTTCAATAAACTAGGTTGTTATAATCTTATTAAATCATTTTACTCTAATGTATTTTTAGTTAAAGGTAGAATAACAACAATGCATCGGGAGTTGAAAGAAGCATTTGAAAATAGTGTTATTTTTATGCTAAATACTCGTGGTTGTCAATTTTATCCTGAAATATTTGATGGAGAATTTCAACGAGAAGTAATGCGTTTTGTTTTTGGTTGAATACCTTGATACATTTATTTTAACTAATTAATGTATCAATGTTTTTTACTAACCTAGTTTTTTCTATGAGTAGCCTTAGGGGTAGGTTCGTTGCCACGATATTTGTAATAAGATTTTTTCCCCAAAAATTGTTTGGAAAAATTGATTGGAAAATTTGTTGGAAAATTTGTTGGAAAATTTGTTGGAAAATTTGGATGGAAAATTTGTTGGAAAAATGTGTTGGAAAATTTGTTGGAAAAATGTGTTGAAAATGTTGGGTGAAAATTTGGATGGAAATGTTGGTTGGAAATGTTGGTTGAAAATGTTGGTTGAACATTTGGCTGAAAATGTTGGTTAATGGTTGTGAAATTATTGGGGAAAAAATCGTGGCAACGAACCTACCCCTAAGGCATGTGACTACTATGTTTGATTTCCGCTATTTTTCCATGCCCTGAAACACCGGGCTAACACCTAAACCTCTGTCAAAACCCGTAAGAAGAAAAAACAAAGTGAATGCGTCATCGATGGTCATAGTTTATCATACTTCAACTTCTTGGAACGAACCAAAGCTTCCTCTCAGTTCCCGTGTCCTGCCAGGGGCATCCTGCAAAGTGTCTGACGAAATCGCCAGGCTTCCATTCATAAGCCATCCAATCAACAGATGCGGGGGGCACGAAGGCATTGAACTGTGCCTATGGGCACATCCGAATTCTGCATAGCGGATCCATTGGTTTTGAGGATGACGATGATGATGCTGCTGCTGATGATGATGATGAATAATAATGATCATGATTTTGATGTTTGACGGTGATTTAACTCATGAATAAACGGGATGCGTGCAGCCAAAGCCCAAGAACGAAAAGTAGAGCTGATACCATCTGACTACTGCTATTGAATATAATATGATTTTGACAGAAACGTCGTCGTGCTACATTTAGAACATCTCAATTCAAAGGCTGTGCATGGTGCCATGGCTTCCATTTCCAAGAACATACAGCACCGGAGGCCTGATGAACCAAGCGGATCTCACTGGGATATAAAAAGTCCTGCTCCTGGTTGAGGGGAAGCTGCGAAGGGGTGGCTAAGCAATGCTGATATTCTGAAATGGATTGCAATGCCATGACTGCATGGCTCGGTGGCTACGTTATGCAGCTTCACACTGTTTCAACCAGCCCTGCTCACAGCTGACCACTTCATCACTGACAGCTCCTGAGTCAAATCGATGTCAAAAGCTCCCCGGACCATGTGCCAGAAAAACATCGACCTTAGCAAAGGATACAACATCACCAGCTGTCTGTAGGTCCGGTGAACCGAAAATTCATAAAATTTCAGTGTTGGCTCGTTCGATGGCCGAGGTACTGATCCCATGCGACCATGAAGTTGCTACTGGAGACACGCTCCAAGAAATCCATGGACCATGGAGAATTTCCTCAGTTCACAAGGACGTGAGACATCGATCAGACTCAATCAAATATGAAGTGCATATTGAAAGAAATGAACATCTAACCGAACCACAAATCGCCTTTTAAAGAAAGCATTTGCGTTCAAAACCTTTTGAGGCATTGCATCTTGAAAACAGGAGGCTAGAACCACAACCAAAACAACTAGAATCACAGCCATCAAAGTGGCGGATCAGGAACACGCCAGTGTTGATACCACCTGGATCTTCTGCGACAAGAAAGTGCATGTCGCCCGGCGCCTGCGAAGTCATAGGCGCCATGTGTGTGGCGAGGAGGTCAACGATAGATGTGTCGAAGTCCGTAAAAAATGCATCGCAGTCGATGAAGAAGATCCAGTCCTTAGATGCAAATGGGGCAGCTACCCCAACCGCTTGTGCTCTCCACACTCGTTGACTACAAGATTTAGTAAGCGTCTACTCAACCATATTCGATTCATACCCTAACAAAGCAATCAGCAAATTCATATGAGGTCATATACCAGCCCACGAAATAATGGCTTATAAAGGGATTTTAGGGAGAGCAGCAGCTAGTAGTCCCTCATAAAGATCATGAAGCCATCATCCCTTGCCAGGAATGGTACCCTACGATACTTATGACCAAGTCGACTTGAAGAGGCAAGACTCTGGTGGAGGTCCTGCAGGCAGTGTTGACTGATGTGCCCAGTGTGGTTCTTGACCCTTCAGTCGCTGGTAAACGACGTACATCTTACCTGCGATGGAGGGAAGATTGGGCCGCCGAGGATATTCCGAGGGACAACTGGGCTGAGTCATCCGATTCCAAACTTGAGACCTGCTTACGCCTGGTAGCTGTAGCTCCAACTGCGCTCGGTGAATTAGGAATGCCAAGGATGCAGTTTGCACTGTAAGTCTTCAAAATTACTGCACTCTATAGTATCCAGTCCTTCCAATGGATTCCTGGGTCATGCAATGAATTCTGCCAGGTTGCTGTAGTGTGCCTCTCTGTCGGGCAGCGCGCTTTCAGTATGCACCACATAGCGGTAGCCATGGCGCTGAGTATAGGCCCGGTGGTTAGGCACGGACAATTCCAGCAAAGGAGACCTTGGAAATGAATCAAGCGAGGCCTGATGAATATACACAGGGTGAAATCTATATTAAACAACATCATCTGAGATTTATAGATTGCAAATGATCCTAAAAAATGTGAATGCAATGTTTCCCAATGGCTCCAACTTGCCCTCAAATGGGTCAGAGATGGCCAGAGATGGCTCTTGCGAGGCTCCCTTTTTGCCTGCAAGTAACTCCAGGCTGGTCTTCGATGTTGGATCTGGCTTGTAAGAACCTCAGCGATGCCAGTTGCCTGGAAAATGTTTTTTTGGGTTTTATACGATATACCCCGCAAACATCACTAAACAAATAGGTTGCAGGTTTTCATATGATCTCTAGGCCTTCTGAAACAGCTCCATGCGTTGATAAGACTGACTCTTGTTTTTCCACGCTGAACATGTCCACCTCAAAAGAATTGCATTGGCGTGCGAAAAGCAACCTTTCTTATGGACAACATGTGTGACCGGCTATGTCATCCCAAGTGAAGGGCCTATTTCAACCATTCAAGTTCACAATTTCATTCATTTTGAAGGCATTTAGTCATTCTGTTCATCTAAATCCCAACAAATTGTGGTGAGAGCCTTGATGGAGCCATCTGCTGTTGGATGACTTGATGGTCAAAATGCCTCTGGATTGGACATGACAACTAATAGGCATCATATAGCCCAACTGGGGCAACATCCCAAGATATCTGCTTGCAAGTCTTCAACATTGCCAATATTGCACCTGGCCACATAGTACACACTCTGGTGATTCAGTGTGACACCCTAAGGAAGTCAAATGCAAGTTGTGAAGAAGGCGTTTGTGCAAAGATTTCCAACTCTTATCGTGCAAACTGCCGAGTATGGTGAGTTTAGCCACGAGCTTGCTCTTGTTTTGTCTGATGCATAGACTCACGAACATCTCCCACCCATCGATCAGCACTCCTTCAACAGAGTCACAAATGGAATGTACCTCTATCCGTGGTGTCTGTTGCAATGCGTCGATCCGTTGCCAGGTCATCGGCTGTACACGAAGTGCGTGATGCAGCTCACCAAGCATGATCCTTTGCTCGCTGAGAAACTACCAAACGCCGACACTCATGACATACTCTGAGATCTTAGAGTTTCAACTGACCCCCGTGACATGTCCCTTGGTTGTTTCAAATCAAATGTAGTTGCTGGATCTTGCCGCAGTTGCCCCCTTTACAACTCCTAGGCATGCGTATTTATTTATACCAGTATATATATATATATCGAATCATATCATTATCAGAATGTATTAGATTAATAGATATATAAAGATGTACCAGTAAGCTTTGGACCTATATAAATGATATATCATTCCAGTATCCCACCGGGTCCCAACCAAGGCTCTGGTATTGAATATGAAGTCGCGGCAAGAAGCGCTTTGGCATCGCCGCACCTTGACTCTTCACTGCCTCGCTGGGCATAGCGTTTTGCAACCGTCATGACTTGGGCAGAAACAACTGACTTTGATGCCAAGATCTGCCAAGAATCTTCATGCAGGTTGTCTCCATGAATAGCCTTCATCTCATGATACAAGGCAGCAAAATCCTTTAAGGCTTGGAACTTGAAAGCATTTCCTCACTGCGGCAACACCGTCAACAAAAAACGCGGCTACTGTTTGGAGCTAGCTCGCAGTTCATGTCGTGTGATAAGATGTGATAAGCATGGGTATCTTACCATGTTTCACCAATGATGGTGAAAAAACTATCCTCCCACACCGAACGTGCCCGGCATCCACTTGCCAGGTGTCCTAATTGGATCAGAATCCGCGCCCGACGTGGATGATCCAAAGACAAGGACCACTCCGCCGTGCTCTGCAGGTGCTGGGCGCAAAGCGCAGAGCATTGAAAGGCCGCACTGAGGTGTTCTTCGAACCTGGGGAAGTTGCTGAAAGATTTGGAGAACGGAAGACGTTGGAAGGCCATTCCACAACGTGATTGGGAGTTTTGAGGGTCTCATCAACCAGCCCTTCCAATTAGCGGTGGCCGGCGGTAGCATGCAGCCATCCAGGAAGGCCAAAATTCGAAGGTAGTATGACCACGGTAGTGGGCAGAAACAGTCTCAAAGAAAATTCTTTCATTCTCCTATATTCTCCTCCTAGTTGCAGTTCCCATGAGCTGCTGGAACTACCCGCGCAAAAAAACAAACAACAGCATCTTAAAACATCCAATCAATTACTTCATAATATCTAGTAATAATTACAGTACAAGAATAATATATCATAATATCATTCAATATTATAATTCTGGATGATTAACTTATGTCATTTTGAATTACGTCTTCAAAGCTGCCAAGGAACAGCTGCAGTAAAGCTTGAAGCCAGTAGGCCAAGGCTGAAGCCCGACTGGGTCGTCCAAAATGTCCCGCCAAGTGTGCCCGAGCCTGTGAGGAAAGAAGCGTCTGTACCTTATAGAAAGGGAATAATTTAATGGTATGTATATATATATATTGATATATCTTGATTCATCACATACAATTGACAAAGGTTGACGTAATCCAAGTGTTGACAGGGGAGCTAGAAGGCAGAAACACTTCGATGATACTTTCAAAAAGTTCGAAACAAAGCAGGTAATGCATGGTAATGCCTAGAACTGGCCAACACATTATCAAATGCCGTGTCTTCAATGCAACTTGCACTGCCCATTTGTGCCATTTGCAGGGTTTTTAAGCACATCCTAATATCTGTTTATATATCCCCCGGGTAATAAATTCACCATCATGCCAGCCAATCTTCGACCTACATAGGGAAAAGCCATGTTTTTGTTCAAAGTGTGTTTTTGTCAAAGTGAAGGTGTGAAGTGAACGAGGATTCTGATGGATCCTGTTCGTCTGGGTCGGGCTGTCCTCTAGAGAGACCACCGTGGGCGTTTTCCAGGCATTGAGCACTTCGGACGATGTCGTCGAGGCCGGACACTCCTGATCTGCTTGGCTGGAGTCCCACGTCAACCGTGCAACCCCGTCTTTGGTTGAGAAATTTGATGGCCAGGCACAGCTTTCATCTACTTCTGGAAGATTCCAGCATTTCATAATGTGATCAAACAATCCAGGAATCACTCAGGAATCTATGATGTATGCCTTCAATTTCACCAACAACAGGACATCCCAAACTGCCCAACTTGGCACCCGGTGCCTCCTCCAACAGCTGGACGGCCACCAAGTCATATGGACCCACCGTCTGCCCAGCAGTAAAGGCCACACCAATGCAGCGTAGGAGCCATGGCATTGCGGGGCGTCCAAGCAAAGTTTGAAGTGGATTGAAGCGTGCAACAGTCTTGTTTAGGGATGAAAATATGAGAACATTGGGGACATTCAACGGGACTGTGACTCTCTCTCTCCATTGCCGTCTCCATGACAATGAGTCCAGCCGGTGGCTGTGACTGTTGCAAGATGTTGCGAGCTTTGACTGTGTCCCTTTCTGTTGCTTGTGATGTTGTTTCCTGCGGCGGATTGTATGGGCACGCGCAAATCCTACCGCGTGTACAGGACCCGCTCAACTTCCAACAGGATTGGGGGAGTGCAGTAGCCGAACATGCTGGACAAACAAAGGGATTCAGCTGGATTCTTCCTCGGCTTGCACCTCTGGCAGCTTGGCGTTGTTTGAAACAATACCCTGCGGATACCTGACCGAATAGACCTATACTCAAATAGTGCACTTGACTTGCTGGACTGTGCTGATACGGTGCTCTCACTGATGATGACTGCAGTACAGTAGAGTATAGAATGATTTTACTATTTGTGGGAACATCCGTGTGGGAAGGGCAAATCGCCGTTTCATGAGGTGCCATGGCATCACTCTCCTCCTCCGTTAATATCAACTGATTACGTCTATCTGGGACGTAGTGCGCACAGCCATCTAGGGATGCTGCCAACAAACCAGGCCATGCATCAAACCTGACAAGAAGTCGCAAATTTGGAGGTCTCGTGTCAGTATGGCGGTAACGGGTTGGTGGTATAAAATGGTATATCCTATCGAAGCTTCCGGGGCACTTGAACCTTGACATTTATGCAATCGGCGGCCACTCATGTCAAAAATAAATACATAATATACTATATAATACAGTAATGTCTGAAAAATGTACTTGCAAAGCACTCGACATCACTGGACCAGGCATCTGGGGTGCCCAGGCTCCACTCGAAGCCTGCGCAAATGAGCCGGTCAACAAAAAAACGTATCTAAAAAACGTATCTAAAAAACACCTCCCAGGGGTTCAGCTGTCAGCTGGTGTGCAAACATGCAAATCCACTTCTCAAACGGTATGTCCTGAAAACTCAAGAACTGAGACCAAAAGCTCGTAAGAGTCTTAGGTGCTAAATGGTGCTATCATGTATCGCCAAACGATGCAAAACATATCTTGCTTTTGCCAGATCTAAACAGTCTTGATGAACAGTGCCTACATTTTTGCAGCCGACCATTGGGCTCCACTACAGAGGCTCCGACCTCAGGAAAAGCAAAATTAGACACCTCCAAAGGCTTCCAAACTTTGAAGACACAACTTTATAGCACCATGTATAATGCAGTAGTGCTTGAACATGCTTGAACACACATGTCCAATTTTGATTCGATGCTAAAGAATGCATGAAGTATCACCTGGTGTTTGCAAAATTGCGATCACCTTCACAACACTTCAAACCGCTTTCAATCCCCACCATCAGTCGCTTTTTCACTTGTTTGATCTTGTTTGGATTCCATTCTAATTGAAACGCGTCCGACCATTCCTTTCATTCTTTTCTCAGTCAATGCCGTAATGATCTGGATTGGCTGGATTTGTAGCTAAATCGTGGCCGATTGTGGCCGCAAGATGCATCTTTGGCATCATGGCGTTCTTGATAGATCTTGAGGTTTGGGAACATTATACAACTCGAGATTGCCCTTTTCAAAGCTATAAGTCTCATTGATGTTGAGCCGCTTCTGGTTGGAACCTCGCTTGGAATGGCAAAGTGATATGGACGGATGCAAGGACAGCTGAAGGTAACATAAATTAAGCATATCAAGCAAAGGCAGAAACACTTACTTACAGCAATCGACGTCAATCGAAGCATCATACCCCAGACTCTCGACCGAAGGGAAAATGGTTCACAATATCTCGGAATCCTGTGCAGTAAAGTCATTATCTACAATCACGAAAAGAATCCCCAAGCAAATTTCAACAAATTGAATTCCGAACTTCAATGTTTGCCATCTCAAGAGGATTAAAAGTGCTCAGCATCTCGGGCGCAAGCGCTAATTCAGCCTCAGGGTGTGCGACCTGGCATAGGAACCATGGGCCATGATGGGGTATTCTTGAACATCTCCAAAGGCACACAAAACAAACATGAACCCATGAAATTGAAATGTCAATGAATGAGAACGCGAAACAAAGCCTTGCCAATCGCTATCAACATCCGAGATCAAGGAGGCATCATTTTTTACTCTGCCAGTTCAAATGTCAAAAAGGCGACTCATTTACGTGATAAAATGGTGGTTGTGCTCAAGTCTACACTCTCAACTGAATTGGCTTTCAATGGCAGCTTTTTGAAACCAGTGTTTAGGACAAACACCCTGGCTGGGAAGTAGGACAACCACTCCAAAGCAATCGCTCGCTGACACAGACTAGATGCCGGAAAAATATGAATCCTTCATAAAAAATAACAATAACAAGATTTGCAAGAAATTCAGGTGTGCCCATCACCTCAACATGACATCTATCAACTTATTATATTGCGTATATCGGCAATTTAACGATTATGTCTATGTGTCTGCGGTCTTTACATCTGGCTTTTTATAGGTCAATACCTGTTCCCGCTCAAGGAACATCGCTGACCTTCACTTCAAAACCACCCGCACCTGGATCACGAGTCCACGCTCTGCACGGCTTTTAGCAGTGGCCACCTCACTAGAGCTTCAGTGCTGGGGGGTTTCCAGTGATTTGATTCGGAATTTTCAAGGACATACCTTGGCACTGCTCGAAGTAAACATTGCAAAAGACTCAACAACTGTATATGTTCTAGAACATGTATAACTATATTAACTATTCATCAATCTTTAGTATAAAATAATAATAAATATGTTTTCATAGAAAAAGACTATATATTATCAAATAATCATATGTCATACCATGTCATAATACCTGTCTACAGTAAACATGTAACGGATAATGCCTCGGTTGGATGAAACATTGAGCCTCAAAGCCCCTCACCGTCACCGTGGGTTGCTGCCCGACGGCTTTTCGGCCAGCCTCACAAGATGAGCAGCGAAGAGGCGAAGGTGTTGCTTGATGCTGACTTCACTAAACACAGTGGAGAAACTGCACCCTTTCTTTCATGACAACATGAAAACCTGATTGTAACTATCCTTGAACAAACTGGAAGGATGCTCCTGCATAATTGGCTTTTCTGAGCACTCATGCTGACTGAAGTTCTAGAGGTTTGTAGATCTTTTAGGCCCAAAGAAAAAAGTGAAACAGCAAAGTGAACTCTTCTGTTCTGCTTGAGGTGAAACGAAAAAAACACATAAATGTCACCGTTTCTATTCAATTCAATTCCCGTCCGGGACTGTGCTTGCACACATAGGCCCTTGCGTTTATGAGAGTACTTGATCTCTATATTCCTCTTAACATCGCGAATATGCGTGGATCGTTTGAGGATTGCATTGGTTTTCCGACTTCAAGATTTCCTATTCTATTACCAATGCGTGACCTTTCATTCAACACTGGAACAAGAATTAGCGACCCCGGCCGCTACCTGCCAGTTGCATAAACTGATATAACTGATGCTATCTGAAAACAATATGTCCATTATCTTCCCAAGGGCCATTGAGAGATCCATGGCAAAGAGCGTAGGCGCCTGACCCTTGGAGCTCGGCCCTTTACCTGTCCCTTTGACCGTTTTGTTCTCAACCTGCGAGGTGCCCATTGTTCGACCTCTTTGCCTCTATTGTTATTCATATTTACACATATATAAAATATATTATATATATATATAATATATTGATACAGTACCTATGCATCAGTCCTACGTATTCACAAAAGATACAAACAGTGCTTCCACAAACATCTTTGCAACTGAGTATGGTCGTACTCTCAGATTCTCCGAAGTCCAGAGGGATTACTCAAAGGATTGAGAGGGTGCCAATAAGTGCTGCTACTCTTAAAGGTATATGCTTATGCATTCAAAAAATATCCCAAGATTGCTGCGTGTATGAAACCTTGTCAGCAAAAGATTTTGAAAACTTTCTTGCCAATTCCAAAGTCTTGCAATACATTACAGTACTAAACCAAACAAATTCACTAGTCAAGATGATCCAAGTAAAATATAAGCCGCATGCTTTTGCGGAATGCTGGAATTGTCCACTTCGCAATCTCACTCACATCACATGATTGTATGAGGATGTACGGAACAGTCCCTTTGTGATTTAGGGATTCTGAAGTGAAAAACGAAAGTTTAGCATAGTTTGGCAATCAAATGAAGGTTGAAAGGGATCCAGTACCAAACTCTACTGGTGACTCGGCGGGGGGAGCATCCCAACGTAAAGTTTTAAGAAATCATCACTACAGCGAGCTTCCCCACTTCAGTGGAACATCGTGCCCAAAACTTGCCAATGCCAATCCTGTGTCGCCTGAGCACCTTTGGAAGCAGCAACCTTGGAACGCACGATGAGTGTCACTCCATCGCGCAGCTCCTGAACCATCGGAATCCGTTCAAGCCCAATGGTTCGGTGGTATGGTACTTGTAGTGCTTGACAGCAGGCTTGCTATGTCAATATTTGTGATGCCTTTCTTGAAACATGCTGGCACCTTATCTTTTCATCAATAGTCAATAGTTGAATATAGTTGATGATGTTGATGATGTTGATGTGTCCTTCAGGTCTGCCAAGCTTTGAGTTCCTTCACCCGACAAGCGTGACTCAGACCACTTTAAGGTCTCGCCTCAGCAAGAGCAAGAGCCTCTGGATGGACAGTGCAACAGAAAAGCTGTGAAAAGACCTGGAACATCACCATGCCTCATCTATGCAAATGTACCTCAAAAGAGTCGAAGCTTTAGACATCTTTCAGGTTCTTCTGTGCGGTTGCAAAGCCTGACAGAATACATATAGTATATCATACAATATAACATTGAGGTATTGTGATCTTCCAGGCTGAACGGTCTGAAACTCCACCAAATCACCCAGTAGCCATTTAGAATCTCTACACTCAGTTGACTCCCCCTCTGAAACTGGCAAAGTCTGGGCCAAGTGCTTGAATGCTAAAAGATTGGCAGACGAACCACAAAATCCCGACCAGCCCGCTGCAGCTACCGCGACATCTTTTCACAGTCATGGGTGGGCCTGGGTTCTAGTAACAATGATGTGGCAGGCTTTTGCATGGCAAATTGGTGCAAAAAAAGGCTAGTAGCAAGGACCAACCACAGGACAATTAAAGCATTGACATGCAAGGTGCATTCAATGTGATCTTCAAGGCGATAAGGCTTTTGTGGGCCATACTTTAGCGACACAACCATCAATCCACTTCGGGTGTCAAACTGCACCATTCCGAAAGGAGCAACAGCTACAGTCAGTGGCTCGTTGATGGGGGCTGGAATCCAAACACATCGAAGAGTCAAAATAGAAACTTGTACCAAAACAAAGTTGTGATGTCAAAAAAGCACACGTACTTACTACTCTTTCCGCTCTTTGTACCAAAACCTCCCGATGCTGGGACTTTGACCCGTAGCATGTGCTGCAATGATTTCAAGGGTGTCCTCTGCTGCACTTCCAAGTCTGGGTTGTGCACATCCCCCATGGTGGCCAAACTGTGCTGTACACATTATGTCGCCACTGTCACAGGAATCTGACAACACCTGTGGATTCCCCAAACATCAACAATGTCAATGACATTACCCATACAAAGTGGTTGTTTTCATGCCTCTGTAATGTCAGGAAACCAAATAGAAGCGTTTGAAAGAAAGCCCCTGACCTCCGTCAACCTGTGGTATCACATAATGGCACATAGTATCACGCGGTTTGGATCCGTTTCTGGGACAGGCTCCACTTCAAATGATGTGTCTACACTGTCAAGCATGTCTTCTGAATGCTTCCCGCCATGCGTATGAAATGACCATGAACTGAGCTTGGATATGTGACTGGCAAGTCCTTCTCAAGGCCTTCTGGATGATTTTCTTTGTCATCCTCGGCATCCTCGGCATCCTCGCGCAAAGTGTGTGAGGCAGAACGCACAGCTAGCTGCTAGCTGTACCCAAATAATCCTAAATAGCTCATCCCATAAAAACCAGTTGGCTGCTATGGCGCATTGATGCCCAAATCTTTATTGATATATATATATATATCTATATATATATATGTATATACGTTGAAATGAAACACAAAAAGCTGACTAGCCCTTGGCAAGAAACTTAGGGGTCAACATAAATACAGAGAAGTCAGGAATCTTGCCATAGCTTCACCTTGAAGTAAATTATTGTTGATCAGAGTCCCCCTGTATGACCAAATACGAAAGAAATGGCGAGGCAACCGCCCCCAACATTCATCCACACTATTGTACAGTAGAATTTCCATGCATCCATCCGAAGGAAGCACCGTCCATACCATGGGTGATCAAGTTCCGCCTAAACAGCTCCAGTGACACAAAATTCATTCTGACAAAATCCATGATGAAATAATCTGGGGGCTGAGCACGCGCTCAAATTTGATAGAGCATGATAGAGTAAACTTTGCAATATAGTTTTAATGGTACCACCGCAGGGCTTCCCAGCAGCGACTATCCGAAAACTTTGGTGTACACAGCAGGCAATATTGCGGGATCTCACAAGATGTATGCACATAATCACATATTTACATATACGTGCATGCAACAAGTATTTATATTCATTCATGTATATTCATACATGCCCCTATGCATCCGATAACATGTGACAAAATCTGGATCCCTAGGATAGTAAGCTTAAAGGAACCTCCTTCATCCTGCGAAGCTTCCTAAGCTCCTGGCCTGCAACAATCCCTTGTATTTGTCGGTCAGTTTGGCCCGGAATTCGCCCAAGGTCAGGTTCTTGGAGACCACCATCTCCTTAACTCCATGAGGGTGCGACCAAGTCAAACAGTAGAAAGGTTAATACAAATCACAGCTACCAGTCTATGAGTCTAGGTAATTGGAATCTTAGAAACCTTTGCGCCCAAGTTTTCACAACGACATCTGAAGACTACAATACTCTTCTTGAGGGTAAGAGGTGAAATGGAAACGGGTACGCAACAGCTACTCAAACCTACTGAAACCAAACAGCAAATTGATTGAGATGTCAGCGCAGCAAATAACGCTTTCTTTCGGGTGGCTTATAGAGTCCAAAGTTAGGACACTGCCTTGGGGGGATCCTGCACCAAATTAAAGTTTTCGTTTACCACAGAAACTAGGAACATAATCAGGACCATCAACATCACATTTGCAAATAACGCATTGACATAATATGCATTGATCCTGACAAGATGCGGTAGGGGCATGAAGCCTTGCTTCCATCACCCGCCAGGGCCTGGCAGGTCAACGCCGACCTCGATCCATCAAGACCTTTGAACCTTCAAATCTGGTAACCCAGGGACTTTCGGGTGGTCAGCACAAGGACCACAGTCATTTTAAAGTTCATTGCGAGAGAGAAGCCAACGTGTCGGTATTTGCTTATGCCTGACCTTGAGGTGACAGCTATGGCTATAAATACATGCGCTTGCTCAGAAATCCATCCCCACCGAAGATCTAGAAGCTCCGCGCACTTTCATGTTTTGGGTTTTGGCATCAGGAATGATAATTCTAGATTCTAGAATGGTGGTATTTAGTAGACCAGCAGCACATATCATACGACTAATGCTACTCCAGTACTCCTTGGCCAGGAAATAAAACAAACGAATCTGGCGGTGCCTCACCAAAAGCAGCATGTCTTCTGGTCCCAGCTCCTCCTCCTGAAGCTCAAGAACATCTCCATCTCAAGCATGAAATATTTTGCTTGTTGTTATTTTACAATAGAACTCCTAGGGGTTCATCATCCCACTGGTAGCGCTGCAACATGTCAAGGCAGGGAGAGGTCATGGCGCTTTATGGTTCTGGTCCTCTTCCATCACTTGTACAGCAACCTGACCAAGGCAATTTCAGCAAGGGAAATGGTGATACTAGGGATGGATTGAAGCAAGTAGTTGACAACTAACTGCTGTATGTAGAATTATTGATTGCCGACTCATGATGATAATAAAGAGTAATTTGCAATGATGATCATGCTGATTGATTGATGATGATAAGAATGTTGGTACTGATGCCGGCCATGAGCTACATTCCCGTAGTAATGGTGACAATGGAAATGAAAACACACAATGATATATCATGATGACATAAGGACAGTAATGATAGTGATGAGAATAGCATGGTACAATGACGACATGTCCATACTGCCACTATAAAACACGAATGATACTACAATGATGATAGCATGATGAGCAATGATGATATAACCAACCTCACCGATATGATGAACATGTTTTGCATACTGAAATGATATGATACATGACGATAATGATATCATATAACAAAATAGTTTTACACTATAATGCAAAATATTATGGTATGATAAATGTGATTACTTTGACAACTAGTGTTCGATAATAGGGGGCAGATTGCCATTGCGATGATGATGATGATGATGATGATGAAGATGATGATGATGATGATGATGAGGATGATGACGATGAGGATGATGATTATGATGACGATGAGGATGATGACGATGACGATGACGATGACGATGATGATGATGATGATGATGATGATGATGATGATGACGACGACGATTATGACAATAATAATAATCACCACTGCTAGCAACTAGTATATAACACAAACCAAAAAGATGGGGGTTGCGGATGCCTGTGGTGATGATGTGACGGACGAAAGGAATAATGCCAATGATATCGAGGTGGCGGATAGCTGAAAAGTTTTTGCACCACAGCTTTGATGAGTGGCCATCCTCTCAGCATCTCCCCATCTTCTAGGTTGTGATGTTGGCATTCTTAGGTTCTTCTTTTGCTCAGCCACTATTGCAAAGGAGCAATCCAAAAAACTTGTATGCGTAAACGGCAAACGGCGTCGGTGTGAGGAGTTCCAAAATTCACTGTCCACACCGTGCCTGCCGACCATCTGAAAATCCAAGCAAGGCACTCCTGACACGGCATCAAATGGGTAGATTGGCTTCGCAGGCTGGCCTTCGGCCTAGACATGCCAACTGACATCATTTCAGGGTTGTGTCGATTGGGCTTCAATGTCTCCTGTCGGCTAAGGTAAGCTCAGCTATCAAGCGCTACCAGAAAAGATGTGAGATTACCTTGCTTGGAGAAAAGAGCAAACACCAGTTGCAGCCACCTTCGCACATTTAGCTAGATCTTCTTGACACAGAAAACGGGTTAACTCTTGCGATTCCACCTGGTGACCTACAGCAACCATGTATGTCAAGTTGAATGGAGCCTGCAGCCTATGTGAGCCATCTAAATTGTGAAGTCATGAAAACATTGCTCGGTTCCCGGTTCCTTCTAACAAGCTTGCGCATTCCAACTGACAAAGACTCAGAGAAACAAATCAACATTCAATCCCATTGAATCAAACCTCAATTTTCAGGGTCAATTAGAAAACATGAACGCCATCCCTAATTGTATAATTACAAATTCCAATAAACAACTTAGAGGTTGGCCTAATGGATTTGTGCATGCACTTGCCTTGTTGCTTCAGACGTTAAGACTCCCCCCCAAAAAAGGGTCTTTTTGACTTTGCATCGACACCTGAAGAAAACGGTTCCCAGCTCATAGCCTCAAGGTTCTCTGGTCGCGAAGAATAGCATGTTGCTTTCCAGCTTGCCCGTCCTTGGTCCCATTGGCACAGCAAAAACATTGCAAGTCTTGAAGAGTCTTGATATATATATATATATAAATGTCTATCACTGAATCACCACCATGATGTTCTTTAAGTCTTTGCAGGTGCTTCTTTTGGGTGGGATGGACCAGTAACATCTCAACAACAAAGTGGAAAGAAGGTGCATGAATGGATGAATGAGGCACTGAAAGACTCAGCAACTACTACGTAATCCTAGCGCATTTCAGGTGAAACATCCACTTTTTCGCACAAGAGGGCTGCCGCAAACAATAGGAAGACGCACGAACAAGCTTTCCAACTCAATTTCCGTAACTCTATCAAGCCAATAATATCCAATAATTACGATGCCCGGTAGATGCCATCATTAACATCATTACTCTTGCTTCATGTCACGCTCAAAATTGGTTCTTCTACTTTTTATATCTTTTCATGATATTATGAATGTGTGACATTGTGTCCACCCATTGTCTCCACAAAATGAAGGGTACGCCAAGAGATGCCAAAAGTGTTGCCTGGGGTTAAGGTCGAGACAATGGGCATGACCCGGGTCCCCTAGGGGCCCCACCACTCGAGACTCTCTATGAAATGACCCCTTCATACGTACTTAGGTTGCCCAATTCTGGAGGCCGATATCCGCCCTCTGTAAAATTGCCAACCATACTTTTGGGGATATCGTCGCATCTCAGGGTCACTTGAATGAAAGCAGGATCCATGCAGAAGCAACTTTGAACGCCTCCCTTTGCGTCTCTGGGATCTGATGCAAGGAATGGCCCACTGTTGGAGTTTATGCGCTTCTTTTTGTCCTGCCCTAGGTAGGCCACTGGTAGACCCTCAAACGAGACAAGAAGTCTTGGGATCGACTTGATTGGTCATTTTCCGTCCAAAAGACAGGGTCTTGCAGAAACCTTTCCTCTGCCAGGTGACCAGCCATTCCAACAAGTCGCTGCGTAAGGTATCATCCATCATCTTCACCTCACACCACGTATTTTGTCGATGCATTTTTTTTGAGTACTAGCGTTTAGATGCAGCTTCCATTTATGGGAAAGGCAACTCAACAAGACTTTCAGAATCAAGTTGCCAAACAAGGCTGGTATGTGGGTGTAGGCAGTTTCATGCAGTTTCTAGATAATATGACACAAATCAAATATCATTCAAATATATTCAACTGATTTCAAAGGTTATACCTGAGCATCATCCTCTATCATATGGGAATATTGGGGAACACATTGGAAAACATCTCGACTCAAAAAATGTGTCAACTGAGCAAGTTTCGCAGCCAAGGTGCCATGTTTTTGGTGTCGCCCCAAGCGCCATGGATTTCATTCAGCTTGGCTTGTGGGAAGCCTTGGTTCAGCTGAAACCCCACGGGCAAACCTTGAAGTTTTTGCCCACTAAATGCTGGCAACTCCTGAAATCCGTCAAATCTCTGTCGGCCCGGTGAATTTCTGAAGAATTATGGGCGAGGCACCGGCCTTTTGTGCCAAGCGATCATGGTTTTGCTGCACCCAATTCCTGGACACGTCAGGAATTGCCAGCTGGAATCTGGATTCTCTCAAATATCATAGCAATCCTAGCTCAGCTAAGATTGAAATGCCTGATCCAAGTTGGATGACCCTTGAAAAATTCACAACCTGTGGTAGGGTGGTCACGCCCAATGTTTCCTCTGGAATGCAAAACAACACGTCAAACAAACAACTTCTAGCTTTGCTTGGAAGTGCTACGGTAGACTTAAAAATATGAAGGCATCTTTTCTTCCCGTCTGACACTTCCATGCGCTTTGCTAGAATCGCCCTGTTGAGATCAAGTTTCCCAATGAGACCCTTGTCTTCAATGGCTGCCAAGGCATGATGGGCAACAGTGGGTTGTAGCTCCAAACGGCTTCCAGTGCTAGTGCCTTTCCTGAGACACCGTTGGGAATAAAGCAGCGCCATTGTAAACATATAGGTAAACATACCTGCACTGCTAGCTGAAGAATCCAGTCCATGCAAGTAGCCAAGGGGAATCTCAGTTTGTTGCCATATTCGCTTTGTCGAAAGGAAAGGAACTGTCTACCAGGTTCCAGTTTGGCAAAGGATGACCGCTTTTGCCATGACAGGTGGGTATATATAGGGGACATCCCTGAAACAAATTTCATGGGCCCTACCTGGCAGCCCCCCGGGAAGGGCCATTGCATCTTGAGGTGCCGAGCTGCTTATGTGGGGCAATGGAGCCGCCAGCCTTCGACGCATAGTC
Source organism: Breviolum minutum Mf 1.05b.01 (assembly GCA_000507305.1). Taxonomy (NCBI): domain Eukaryota; class Dinophyceae; order Suessiales; family Symbiodiniaceae; genus Breviolum; species Breviolum minutum. The sequence continues at coordinate 63,411 of DF241312.1, read as the reverse complement.
GCCAATGCCGCTAGCTGTGGATAGGCCTGAACACAGTACATCCGTGGGTTTGAGCGGCAGCAATGGAAGTCACCATCCAAAATAACAATTTCTGTCATGTACGTGTATAAGTAAATAAATACATATATATATATATATATTTGATTGCCATATATCCATGTATCCGCTGCAAACATCTACAACTTCTTTTGGCCTGGTGAGTTCTCAAAGTTGCTTACCCAATTGCCACCTGTGCTCAATTGTTTGGTTGGTGCTGTGAGCCTGTGTCTTTAGATATCTTTTCGCAATCTTTTGAATTGCCTTTTTAGATCTTTTTAGATAGTACATCACCATCATCTTTGCACCCATCTTTCAAGGCCGTGCTGGATGCCCACCTGCACCGGTGTACACCACCATGTCGCGGCCGCTGCGACGCCACATCTCTGCAAGCACCTTGACCTTCGCCTGCGAGTACAACATTGAGGTGAATATATTGAATACAACATGGAAAATGATACTGACGCTCTGCACCGGTCATCCTCTATGGCACTGAGTTCTTGAACATCTCGCGGCGAGGTTTACAAAGATGGAGCTACTTACTACACAAAGAGGTTGCTGAACATATCTCTACATGACATGATGACCTTGACCAAAATCATTCTCCTTCATATCGAAGGCATATTCATGTTTCATGTCATTGTCTTATCTTTTTTCTGATTCAGGACAGTGTGCACATGGATGACCAGTTGCATTTCTGAACCTTCAACGCCCGTCCTGCAGAACTTCGGGCTCGTCCAAATACTCGGAAGCATCATAAGCAGCGTAGCCTGGTCGTGCGTCTGCGTCCGTTCCTGGGTAGCGGCGGGAATTTTTGATAAAGTAACACCTGTTTAAAATGTGAAACAAAATGGGTTGTGAAATTGTGAAGTCTGAAATGTAGATACCAGGCTTTCAAAGGAATCATGCAGTCTTCGATGACAGTACAGTAATTATTACAGAAAAGAGGAGTATATAAACTATGTACACTATGTACACATTTTGTGAATATATATTATAAATCTTATCGTATCATCATATCATATCATCACATCATATGATTGTTTGGTGCGGATAGTCAGAGACACAATCTATCGCCCTACTGCATGGAAGCATGGAAGGGAGCCAAAGCTCAAATTACCATGAATATGGCCCCAAAACAGCAATACAGGTGGAGGGCAGCTGGTAGTTGTAATCTATGTAGAATTTAGATCTTCAAACTGCGGGGATTGAGGGAGCATGCTTGGGACCAGTTACGTCTACTGAGCATCTGATACAAAGACTTGGCAAACATGCTTCAGCTCAGTGCTCACAAGGACATTCTCGTAAGAACGCTCGTTCATGATGGTTCAAGATCTTTCAGAATCTTGAAATATCTCACAATTTGATGAATTAGTAGGGTTTTTTTGGGGGGTGGACTAGGTTGGCAAGGATTTCTGGGTTCTGGGCATGTAGCGATACAATTTGGTGTGCTTCCACCGGTCAGCCATAACTTGGACGGAGTCGTTTCAGGGGAAGGCAAGCTTCGTGCCACAACTCGAGGGGCTGCCCATCCAGCACTGGCGCCTCAGATTCGATTTGACTTTCAGGATGATGATGATGATGATGATGATGATGATGATGATGAAGATGATCATGATGATGATGATGATGATGATGATGATGATGATGATGATGATGATGATGATGATCGATCTGCTGGACAACTTGTGTTGTACTATAACCCCTGTACCATGGAAACATTAAATTCAAACACATTCAAGACGTTGCGACACTATAGGTTTTGCACAAATGATCCATTTCAGGTTGGAGAATCGTTAATTGTCTCAGATTGCTCTCTTATCTATTGAGAGGCTCCTGTTTTTTTTTTGTTCGGGTGCCATTGAAGCCACATGAAGTGTTCAAGAGCTAAACAATATCATCCGTGGTCAAACTGCTGTTGCGGTTTCAATGCACGCCAACAGAACCTTACAGAACCACCCACTGCTGGGACCGGCGTCCCCGCCTACCATTCCGTGCCATCTCACTGCATCTGGATCGATGGCGGCCTTCCAAAACCATAGCCGTGGGTGTTTTGTGGTTTCAGCCTCAACCAGCTTATGGAAATCCTGCAAAAAAATCGGACTTGAAAAGGTGAGAATCGAATTATCCTGTATCGACATGGGCTTTCGGAGCCCAAGTCTGGAATACTTAGTCCAACTCTCGAACTTTGCATTTTGATGGGTCACCTACACTGGGACATCTCTGGTTTGTTGTCAAACAGCTCGCATGAATGTATCTCGGTATAGATCTGTATGGTGAGGGTGATGTAGACATATGTAAACTATATATATATATAGACATGATGAACTATCATAATCTCAAAATGCAGAGCGTGCATTTTTTTAATAGTTTAGAAGCACCCAGGTACTACATAGAAGCACCCAACTCTTCTGACTAGATGATCACATATGATCACGGTCATCCAAAAGAACTATGTACAGTACATGTCCTGTCAACGTCCTTCCCAAGTGGATTGCCATGGCAATGAAATCAGTATCGCCTCTGCTGGCGCCGCTGGTGGTGGTGGTGGCATTTCGATCTCGGCCATGGCCTGACACAGAACCACACCGGATTCTAAGTGTCGATGATGCGGGAGGATGCATCATCCGGCACCAATCCAAAAGATTCAAATGAAAGTGATGCTAAATCTCGTTTCATGCCCTTTTCAGATGTCGACCTCTTCAAATACCTCAACCTTTGCAACAAGCTTCCTTCGGATTCTTTCGCTATCATTCCTATCATTCGCTACTTCTAGCCTCTTTTAGACTTCAATCTAATCTTGCAATTCTTGCTTCGATGCAAATGAACCAGAAATACCAATAGGAAAGCATATGTTATAGGCTATAGGTATCATTGGGAATATCATTAGGAATTGAATTCATTTTGACACCGGGGTCAACCATGCCCTAGAAGGATGCACCAAAGAAAGATCGTCTTGAATCTTAACGGTGATACACATTTCCACGAATTGAAACAGATTGCAAGAAGCAAACCAAGACTGCGGTTGTTCACTTGTCCACAGCATACATACATATACCTTATATACTATACATTAATGATGTATATCATCCACCAGTAAGCTCGGTGTAGTTGCAGCTGCGGAAACTGACAAGACCAATGGCCTGGATGGTGAAGGGCTGTGAGTTTAAAGTGAAACGCAGTCTGAGCCACACGCTGCGCATCGCTAAAGCTGGAAGTATCCAAGATATGTGAGACCCCCACGGGCCCCTAGAGATGATGATTTTTCCATTGCCACCTTGGTTTCCTGAAAAGCAACCAAACACCACCAGGACCCACCAGGTACACCACATCTTTTTGCATATCCTTGTCACAAGGATAAAACCATATAAACCCCCATCCCTCGGGCATCCCCACACGTAGTCTCAATCTGTTCCAAGTCACCTTCGAGGCTCAGGCTCAACCGACTGATCAATATGACATTGGATACAAATGCAAAAGACTTGCAAATCTTTTCATTCCCATACCTCATTGCTTGATGTGCAAACATTTCATGACATTTCAACTGAAATTTTGCCAAAAGTGCGACACACTGCAAGGAGGGTGTCGGTATGAATGTCAAGCAATCATGTAAATGTTGTCTGTGAACTCCTGCCCCACCAAATCTCTTCCCCGAATGCACCCTTGGCATCAGAAATGAATCAATCTCTGCTGGCACCTCCCCAAGTGCCCAACGGTCCAGGCAAACAGGGGCAAGTCCCTCTTTCAGACTCCTGAGTAAAGTTCGAAGCCGCAGCAAAACAGGTCGAGTGACAATGATGTTTCCCAAATGTTTGAAGCGATTCTCAGGCACAGACCGTGGCTGTTTGTTTGTGCATGCTGGCTTTGGCTAAATGAGTCAAAACCAAACCTCATGCTCTTTGGATAAAAACAATCTTCATCTCCAAACAGTGCTGATATGACCAATGAGGACTTGGTAAGTAGCCTGAGTGGCAACCAAATGACACACATGAAGAGGAAATGTCCAATTACTGTGCTGGAAACACTTTACACTGTACACTCTCGTGAAGAACCAATGCATCTAGACTCCAGACGTCCAATAATACAGAAATAAACAGAAAGCTGGTGGGGTTGTTCAAGCAGTCACTAGAAAATTCTAGGGGGGTACAACGCCAGCAGCAGAAGAAGAAGTAGACAAACAAAGACAAGAGCAAGAACAAAAACACAAATACTGTAAGGAATGTGACAGGTAGAAACAACAACACAATCCAATAATTGACTGTGCAAGTTGTTTCATGTTCTGTCAGTCCGCCCAAACCATGCATGCAGCTCCTGACAGACATTTCGCCCCTTGCTGGAAATGTGAATCCATCTGACACCTGGCGGTGCAACACCGAGAGCTCCAAAACATGACGGTCTTCCTACCTTCCATGGGTTCATACTGGTTTAACCTGTAGATATATACATTTGAAAATTTGAAACACCCTTGAAATTCAAAAATCTTGTCACCTGCCTGCACATGATGCAAACAAAAAACTAGCAAAGAGGCAAAATTCAAACAATGTAAATTCACGTCAGTTGATCCGAATGTACACTAATATACAGATCTGAAAACTGCAAAGGAAGAATCATGGGAAACCAGAGAAGCATTCTTTCCAGTATAGAGTGACAAAATGAAGACAGTTCTTCTTGTAAGCAGAACTTCCGTGGCAAACTCACCAGACCCTCTGCAAAACAGTTGCTGGAAACAAGCAAGAGATAGCAACACAAGAGAGAACTCACAGGTTCGGAAGACAAAGGAAGTGACCCCGTCTAGGACAGCCATCCGTCAACAAATGACAATGAAAAGCAAATTATACAGTAAATCTCCGCGAAGCCAAATGATGCGCGTCCATTCCTTTTATATAATGGCTCCGGCCCACTTATCGCGAGAAATAGGGACAAATGAACCTCTTTCATGAATATAGGAATCGCAAGATGCTGTGGCCAAGGCCCTGGCAGATTCACATACAGTATCTGCAAGACAAATGAAAGAATAAAGAGGAATCTGACGAGGCAAAGCAAACAAAACCCCTGCTGCTAGTAGCAGAGCTGTCCGTGGCCTGATTGATCCGAAGGTTTGCCCTAAGTCAAAAGCTGCTGCTTGGCCTTCCCTTTCCCAACAACGTAATGATTCCATAATCCAATCCACCCTCATTATCTATGGAAGTTGCTCCCATCCAAGCCACAACCTGGCCAGACAGAAAGTTCCCTGGACGTAACGAGCCTTGTGGTTTCCGTTGTCATATGTGTAACGTAGCACCTGCAATGCAAATGTCGCACCCTGAAGGAGCCATCCCTCGTGAGTGTGACAAGATGGGAGGGTTTTGATTAGAGATTGGCAGGCCACCAAAGTGCCGTACTGTTTATTTAGTTATGTTTAATTACTTCTTGGACGTGGGTCCTCGATAGTGTGTGAATTCCTTACATCTATTTATATACATATATGTACAGACATGTCTTCCTTTCAAATGCCAAGGACAATTTTCAGTTGCAAATCCTTGTCAAAGTCTGCGGCACATTTTTGTAGAACATCAAGACCTATATATGAATCTAGTCAGTCAAAATACTTATTGGCTGGCAAACATGCGTTTCCACGATAAATTATTGGAAATGCGGCTCAAAGGCATGTGGAACCCTGGAATTCTGTACAAAGTTCGTCTCCCACCGTAGCCCACAAACACGAAAGCATAACAACGCTTTCAGTACACTTAGATGTGGATGGTAAGTCCGAAATCATGGCTTGGCCGAATTGCACCTTGAGCAAAGACTCATCCGGATTGCACGGCGCTCCGTGTCCTATCAACCGAGTCATCCAGGAATGTTGGTTCGAGAGACCGGACAAAAAACAGGATGTTGTACACAGCCATGGCAAAGCTGACTTAGCACAATTCTATAGTAGCAACTAGATAAAAGAATCATAATGAATCCAGATTGCATCTCCCATCATACGGTTGATTCACCAAATTTCCAAATTCCATGCTAGTTAGATGTTTGACTCCTGATCCAACACTTTGAACATAGCCATCATTTCTGAACTCAAAGTTTGTGGCCAGGTATGGCTAAGTGGTATTGCCATTCAGCTAACAACTACTTGGATGTTGTATACCGTTGAAACAAGCTTCAGCATGGAGCTTTGATCCTTTGATCCACCTTTTGCCTGGATCTCCCCTCACGTCAGGCCTACAAAGACAGTGTCCACATCTCCAAAGCCCGCCTGCATGTGGCCAGTGATATCACAGGACCACCAAATCAATCTTCTGTCTGCATAAATAAATACATACAACTACCGACCTAGCGATGACTTCGGAAAATTCCAATTCTCGGACTGCACCGATCAATACTACTTATTGCCATACTTGGCTAATTGCTTTCTCCAACAGGAACCAAGACCTTAAACTTGTTACTCTTGGAATTTGTAGTGTAGGAAATTGCTCCGACAGCCCTGTACCTGACGCACTGTGCGGGCTTCATCCTTAAACATGGCGGTCCTTAGCCGGGACAAGGATTCTTGAAGGACCTGGTCTGGGATCAAAGGCATGAGCTAAACTTCCCCAAAACCCATCACCACAGCTGATGCATCTCCACTTTCTCAGACTCAGGGGCACTTTGTAGATCCACAGGCATGACTCTGTTGAAGATGGATTCACGAGAAAATAGAGCGCTCAACCGCTCAACGTTCATTCTTCACAGTGACATTTTACACTCTAAAGACATAGACAATTGACAATAGTACATTAGCGAAACAAACAATAGAGGAACAAACGCCAATCCAATACATACAAAAAGATAAACGCCGTGTCTGCATATGATCTTTCAATGCGTGAAGACATTGCTGTGAAGATCCAACCACTCCGTGTTCGCATGAAAAATTACCTCACACTGACAGGGCGAACATATGAAACATGAATGGAACATGAATGGAATGAGAAAATAATAAGTCTATACAGCCAACAAAAAAATCAAATCAAGCCGTCATGTCAAGAGCCACGACCCCATAGCGTCCTATGACACTGGAATGTCTTGGTGCATGGTCAAAAGTTTCCTGGAATGCTTAATGTGTTTTTTCCCTGATCTGAACCAATCAGCCATTTCTTCTTTCAAGATCTGATGGACCGGTTTTTGCCTGCAGGAATGCTGGTATTGATGAATCCAGCAGATTTATCACGTCGAATTCGTGAAACTGTTGGAGATTTGATATTTGCATTTGCAGGTGACCAGAAGCTACAAAAGCTCCGTCAGGAGATCAAATTGTCGTTCTATTCCACAGGTTCTTCGTCACCATCCTCTCCCATTTTTGGAGAGGCTATATTGGACTGCCTGTGGAGTAAGGCCTAGCTACATTGGGAAACTTCCAAAGCTTTGGCGCTGCAAAGTTCAATAATTTCGAGATATTTCAAGATAGTTTCAGATGTGGTTTGTATTGCGGAGGCATTGGATGCCTTCTTTCGACGCGAATTGCAAGCACGAAGGCCTTGGTGGAATCCCTTTACTTCAATCAACAAAGAGCTCCTCGGGTTTGGAGAAGTATTTGACCTTGGGAGCCATTGAGGACAAGGGACTGGACAAGATTATAATAGCCCATGGCATCCCAACTTCAGTTCCTCTGCAAAACAACTTTCATTCCTAGGGCCTAGGAGACACACTCTGGTTTATAAAGATGCATGCTGCATGGCATACACTTAATTAAGTGCCATATAATTCCGTTGCGCATGTCATTTTCCAAAGTTTCTAATGATTGCGGGTACCTCCACACATCAAAACTAATTCGGATTTAGAACACAACTAGAGCTTTTAGTGCCTGTCATTATTGGTACATGAACGCTTTTGCACCACGTTGTGGCCTCCCTTGACCCTGATAGCACCTTCTGGTCAATGGGGACGCAAACCGACAGAATGCCCTGCAGCTTGTCCCACTTTGCATTGCCGGAGTCCTTCTGGACCTTGCGGGTGATACATGTCGATTCTATTTTCGGGAGGTCGTTTGACATTGGCATTTTGTACATTTGATTGAATTTGCTGTTCCTTAAGGTTCCTTATTTCTTAGACCCAGTACTTACGAGTTGCAGGGCTCAAACGGAGACAAATTAGGGGGGACGGGGGTTCCTGCTTGGGTTGCGTTCAAAAGCATCCAACAGCGACACGTGGAACGTGTTCATGTATGTTTGTGTGATATCTGAATCAGCAAGCATACATAGCCACTTTGAACAACATATCTCTGTCAACACTTCCATCTGGACATACTCAGTTTGATCCACCAGTCAGGGACTGTGCAGGGAAAGAAAGGGAATGTCCAAATTGAATGACCTAGAAGTAAAGACTTGGGAAAATGATTGCGCCTGTAGCTCCACGTATGCATGCAAACACTATTCAGCCAATTACATACAATTATAGACTATTCAAGTGTGCTGGCGGGCCGTCTTTCGTTTCCAACCTCAAACTGACACAAACGTGCAACCAAAAGGCTCGATGTGGCAAAGCTACGTTGAGTTGATGCTTCGTCGCTTGCAACAATAGGCGATCCTCTAAGACATCCAGCGAGATGTCTCTCAATTGCTCTCCTGCAAAAACCCAATGAGGATCAAACCAGCTGTCGGCTACAAGGGGCATGCGATGGCATGAGACAAACAAGTCGTTGGTCAACTATCCTCAATCATAGACATTTTGCTGATTTATCCATGAACCAAAGAGTTTTGGGGCTGTGTTTGCTGAACACGCTGGAGCTTGAGATCATCATTGCCTGGCCAGTTTCTTGGTCTGTCATTCAAATGACCTTGCATCATCCTGGTTCTCTTTGTTCTCCTATTCTACTTCACTACTCTAATTTACCAAGGGTGCCACAATCCCTCCATCACAGGGTTGGTTCGGTACAACCGGTGTCCTGGCAGCCAGATCTTGATCAGCAACTCTTGACATCTGTCACTGGAAGGATCCATCTCTTGCCTTGGACATTTTTTTCTGTTCAATAGTCTCTGAGTTGCGAATGTTTTGGGACGTGAAAACACAGCATCGGGTTTAGCAATAACCCACGATGATTCTAGATAGAAGCTGAGATCTTGCATTGGCCTGCTTTGGACTTGGTTTTCTGCAGCATGATTTGCAGGTTGCAAGTTCGAGGTGGATGTAGGCAGGCAACTGCATGGAATATTAGATAATATGTAAACATATTGTAAACATTCACAACCAACCTTGCATCAAATAGTTACGGCTTCCCAACGGCTCGCAGGACACAAAGATCACAAGGAGCTGCTATATTGGAGTCCTAATGACTGTAGAGCTGGCAAATTTCCCAGACAAAGGGCAAATTCAAGTATGCATCAGAGGCTGCGAGTTTTTGGCGTGGCAGGATTTCATATTTCCTTGGTTGGATTGAGACCATGAATTGCGCAGCAGTTCACAAACACACTTGGAAAGGGTTCTGAAATGAGGAAGAGGATGAGCAAATGCGGAGGCGGTGCAACGATACATGAAATAGTTGAAACTTGCCAACATAAACTTTGCCAAACTAAAACTTGACGGTTGGCTTGCCCGAAACAACTTGACCAAACTCCCTTTAACCTCGAAACTTCTGGTTTAATGCCATCAATCCATTCAAAACACCTCTACTTCACACGCTGTCCACCTCTCTCTCTCCCATGCTGTCCACCTGTTGAGCTGTCTAAACTTCAATCGTCAACCGGAGTCTATTGCTTCATCAAGCCTCGGAATGCTCCGATCATCTCCATCACTCTTTACCACCACGCCGCTAGCAGCTTTGAACTCATCTGGCTGCCAAATCGCGTGCACGTCCTTTCCAAAGCATGGCAGGATCGTAGAACGAGATGCTGCAAATATGAAACATAGACATACCAGATCATACCAATATACCAGTAGACTGACTAACTAGGACCAAGAACCCACAGAATGGCGGCAAATCTGCTGGAGATGGTATTGTAAAATACTGACAACAGAAATTCATCTCGACAGAATAATAACAAACTCATTTGATACACGCTATATACCAGTAAGACATACAATCATAGAAAGTCATGTTGCTGTTGCTGCTGCCGTTGTTGTTGTTGTTGTTGTTGTTGCTGCCGTTGTTGTTGTTGTTGTTGTTGTTGTTGTTGTTGTTGTTGTTGTTGTTGTTGTTGCTCTTCTTCTTCTTCTTTTTCTTGTTGCTGTTGCTGTTGTTGTTGTTGTTGCTGTTGTTGTGGTGGGGGTGTGCTGGTACGGTCTGTTTCTGTCGATTTCTATATGACACTTGATATGAATATATTTAAATATATTTAATATGTAGCAACCGGTCAGAATTCACTTCAGTTCAAGTATCTTCCCAATACTTTAGAACCCCTGGTGGCGGCCTTTCTGAAGATCCTCCTTCAACCTGCATCGATTCCCCCTGTCCTTCTTCTTAGGTTGTCTCACTGCTACCTTCATGTTGGGTGCAGCTTGGCTGGGTTTACCTCCAGCCAGGGCCGCTGGATGAAGCCTGAGGCATTGCAGGCTGAGTCCTCTTTGCTCACCATACCTGCCATTTGCCTCTGACATGTGATGCGCAGAACTCTTTCATCAGTTTATTTCAAGCAAAATGGTCCAAGGTGCGACGGTGGTTTACTACGTTCGTCTTGTTCTTCTTCTTGTCCCACGCCCAGTAAATCCATCAATCCATGCATCTGATCTGCAGTGACCCCAGTGGTACTGCTGACATTGCTCATACCACCACCTCACTACGCATTCTTGTCTTTGCAGCCAATGAATTGGCTTGTAGAAATGACACTTTCAAAATGCATCACAAAAAATGTCCATCCAATCTTCCTCCCGACTGTTTTTACCTCTACAAAATCAAGCCCTCAACAAATTTTGCCAAAAGCAAAACCCAGAAACCATAACCTCCACCCAGCAGTTCCATGGCTCTGAGGTACAAGGCTCTGGAAGAAACTCTGAGCAACTTTTGAGCAGCTGACATGGCAACATAAATGGATGGGCCATAGGATTAACCGCTAAGGAACGCTCCCTAATACAAAACAAACAAAATATAAGGAGGTGCGCTGGAAAAAGTCTAGTGCCCTGCTTTTCCAATGGGTTGATGCTCTGATTCTCAACCTGAGTCTCCCCAGCGCATGAGCAGATTTAGCCAGGTGGATCTCTGCGGCTGCGAGCTGCAAAATTTCTGCAATCTGCACCTGCACATTGCAGGGGCCCAATGAGGACCTGCAGCTGTTGCATTCTGACATTTATTGTGTCTGTTCTACTGATCATATGTAATACTGTCCACGTGCCAAACTTAGAAGACTCAATCTGCAACTTACATTCAACATGCTATTGAATCTGCTATTGCTTGGTATTGGATAATCGAGTTCGTCCAGAACAGAAATGCCACCATCCCACCAACGACAGTGTTTGTTTATAGAACCATGAGAGATGCAAACGCAAAAAATGATAGAAAAGAAGTGACTAGTGAATTCTAGATCAATCGACTTGACTGATGTCATACTTCATGTCGCAGAAAGAACATCTAAAACATTCTAAAACTCTTCCAACTTTTATATTTCTGTGGTTCTGTGAGTTTCGACATGTCGACACATGGGGTTGCAGCTGCTGCGGCAACAAAGAAGGGTACCAGTACAGCGCGGTGCATTGGGCGCACCCAGCGTGTATCTTTGTTTTCAATGCATGAGTTGCGTGATCACATCAACTGGCACCATGACGTCCAAAGGTGCAGCACCATTTTGAACATGTGTGCTACTGCAAGGAACCCCCACCAAACAACACAAAACCTCCGGGCTCAAAAACGGTGAGAATATGTCGCGGAATACAACTTCTATAGTGACCTTTATCGGGCGTTGAGTAGGGAACAACCCAAAACAACTGCTTGGTAATGTACTCCAACTTCCTTGTTTTGCCCAGTTCCAGGTCTGAATGAACCCATGACTGCAGCAGCTCTTTTTGCGTGGCTGGATGTTTAGACTTCACATTCGTCCGCATTTGCGGCAATCTCTTAATCATCAACTAACTATGAAGACTCAGAACATCCTTTTCCTCACAGTATCACAAACCAGTATCTGTTTTTACATCTATAGCAAATTGTATATTATTGATACCTTCATGGCAAATAAACCTGATGATGGCGCTTCCAACAAAAACAAAACAGAACCACCAACTGTTGCTTTTGATCTGGATGTCCTGGGTCCATAGACGTAGTGTCTACACATTGTAATTTGAAGCGCTCAGGTGAAACATGCCGTACAATCCGAGAGGACACTCAAGGCACACGTGGGAAAAGTGCTTAACAAAAATCCGAAATCGTCCCAATATCCCACCTCCAACAAACTTTGTGGCGCCACCCCAAGTGCACACTCTGCTTCATTGCGCTTATCCAGGTTGACGCAAGTTTCACTTGAAGGACAACATGCTTCTTGAAAGGGCAACATGCTGCAATGTATAGCATTTATTGGGGGGGACGATGGGACACTGCTCATTGACTGCTGTCAAAATCTGGCAAGCACCTTGTCCGGTACGAGTACAAACCGTTGCACAGGCGCTTTTAGGCTTGCTCCCGGCCGGGATTCCAGGATCTTTTAGTGACTTCGAAATCATTGAGCATCGACTCGACTCTAAGGATTCCCTGGCTGGAGCAATGACAACCGTTATGATTTGGCTGAAGCAACAGAATCTGCATGCATCCCGGCCAGCAGCTTTGACAACAATTGAAGTTCTTCGTGCAGCGCTGTGGCGCTTTGGGCGGATTTATCATCGACTCATTGCATCACGGCTACAATGGAATGGAATGGGCAAGTCGGTTTAGAAACCAGTAGTGCCTTGTAACCTGCAAAGTCAAAAATAGTTGACCCACAAAGGGAAATATTGTGAGCCTTCAGAATGTAACATGACATCTCTGATTCAAACCCAAAAATGCCGCCCAAATTTTCCATGAAATTCCTGAACATCAGGAAATGCAGTGGCGCTCACTCCGCTGGCCGCACACGACGAGCGTTGCTGGAGCCCAAGACCCAGCTGGCTGCCCCTGGCTCCGATGATTTGCTCGGAGGGATCAATGGCAAGTCGGTGACCTGAGTTTGCTGGTTCAGTCATGGCCTAGCAGCTCTTTGGAGAATTTCCATGTGATTGTTTCTATTCATTATCATCACATGGGAACAGCATATTCAAGACTATTGAATAATTGGTGACTAAAGAAGACTCAGTAAGAGGCAATGAGAGAGGAGCCTTCAGCACATTTGCTTGGCTTGGCTTGGATGGAAGCAACTGGGGGTTTAGGCGTGGAGGACTCGTTGGGAACTGCCGAAAACGTTTTCAACAATGTGATAGGATGGTTCACGGGCATCAAGAAGACAGCTTTGGCTTCATTATATAGTGTAATCTAGACAAAGGAACAAATGGATGTATAAATGACATTGCGCCATCCATGCATTTTTTCTGGGTCTGTGAGCCAAACATTGCTTTCGATGATGACGACTGCTACTTGACTAATCCTTTTACCGTCTGATTTTTGTATATATATAATTTTCTGAAAAAAAATCCATAGTCAATGCAAAAAACGAACCGAACTGCGCCACTGATAACACTAAGGGTTTGGCCGCCACGACTGTGAAACTGACTCATGGAGAGGACGGGCATGCTGCTACTATGAACATCTCATTCTCCATGATTATATTTTGAGTCACAACAATGACAATGACTATGTGTCAGTTTGGATGGTCATCCTGCTACATAGCCGGCGCTATTAGTAGTGGCAATGGATCTTCAACTTAGTTCTTGGGATTACAGTGTGCGTCTACACTTCCTGAACATCTGGCTCCCCAACACCTTGAGTGCGTACAATGGAGATCCACGACCCCCAACGCAAAGACTCGCCTCTGCTGGCACTATCTACTTTAAAAAAGGACCTCTGCATGAAACTCCTCTAATTTTGCAGTCAAAATCATCTATGATCATCTATACGTATATGTAACTAGGTTCGAGCAAAGTAGGTAAGGCCAAGGTTGATTGAGTGGATGCCGAGTCGCTTCCCTGCAAAGGTTTGCCGACTTGTTGAGCTCTGCGACGAAGCAACGTGCATAGACCACCGTGTTGGCCAACACATTTGCATAATCTTGACACACCTTTTGCCAGGCTGGCACTGTTTCAACGATTTTAAGGTGCCAATTTCCTTTCAACAAATGGAAAGGTCGAAGATGGTGGAAACTTCTAAAGAGTGGGACCCTGCTTGTTATTGGAGTTTCCTATGTTTTCCTGCTTGCAGCAGTCAGGTTTTGAAGCACCAGGTTGTCAGCCCCACCTGAAAAAGCTGGTCGGTGGAGACCAAAAGCGCTCTGCTTTCGATCAACGCCTGGAGGTTTCGAAGATTGAAGACAAGCAACGCCGCAAAGGAAACAACCAGACCCATCACCCGACAAACTGGGTTTCCGTTTGCATACGACCTGGAGAGCAAATGGATATATTGCACTAACTGCCCAGCACTTAGCTTGCATCTAAGTTAATATAATTGCGTTTCCAGTGCGTCGCATGTGGTCTGGTTCTAAGTGTCGCTCCGGTCCCCCAAGATGTGTGGCATGAAACCATAACTTTACACCAAAAACTCTTACCAAGTGATGATCTTGGGTGCACAACAAAACCAATGTAATGCGAGAGTAATACACAATGAAATGCAATAAGAAATAAGAATATATTATATCACATCCCGATTTTGCTGGACATTTCCATGCCTCAAAACTGATCAAGCAACTTCACCTGTTTTTTGGTACGTGCAGTACATCACTGCTATCCTCTCTATGATCTGCTATCCCACGCCTGCAAGTGGCCTTGATACCTCCATGCTTTTACCCAAAGAGCCGGCCGGCTCTGCGAGGTACTCTTCCGTATTAATCATTTGCCTTGGGGAGCAGTGACTAGCAGCTATTCGATGGTCATCGGGGATGCCTACCAGTACCCCAAAGGATAGCGATACTGCTTATTATGTATGGAAAGCGCATGAAACCACGTACAAAAAGCCTATGAACATGACATACAATGACCCTGCAGCGTAAAGCACAACACGAACAAGCTTCAGTAGGAACGCCTCCTCAGGAAAAGTCATAAAGTCCAAATTGCCTTTTTCAAGCTATGCGAAGTAAATCCAAGTCATTCCTTATGACTAATAGCCAATCTCAATCATGATGGTGCTCTCATATTCATGCTTGCTGCTGCTTGATGCAAGAAGGGATCTATTGTCTACAACAGGCGTATCGCACATACAACATTGAACCACAGAGTGACTCCAGCTATCAACTCAACACCATTCAAACACAGAACAGTGGAAACCACCATGAAGAAGCAATGGTCTTTCTATGCCTGTCTTGCATGTTTACTATTGTTTACTGATACTGGAGCCATCTTCTAGATACCGCCGGCTCCTGCAACCCCAGAGATCCCGCGGCGAGATGTTGGCAATGAGGTACTGTGCCATACCCATATTGACTCGTTGATTTGTGGTCATGCTGGGTCCTCCACAGCTCTCTCGCAGGATGATGCGCCAAGCAGTGCACAACGGGTGGCTGTTGCGATCACTGCTCTAAGGGATTGCAAGTTCAGCGGTGTTACAAAGACATGTAGAAAGGCGTCACAAAAGATATGGAACCATGTTTGCAAAAACGATTCAAAGATACAAACAGTGACAAACCTGCAACAACACAGAATTCCGGACGCATTTCTTGACTATAATATAAACTCGGTGGTTTTTTGAATGATTTTTAGAATTTCATATGCGATCAGTGAGGGGTATCTGCACTTGGTGAACGCAAGTGAGCACATTGAAGTGGCGGAGCTTGCTCCTATGATGTAGTCCATGATGCTGGTAGCACTGGCGGCACTGGCTGTCTTGTACTTTCGGTTCTCAGCGGCGCAAATGGTTCCAGTTCTGGAGGCTTTGGAGACATCACTAGTTATGGTAGAAACACAAAGCAACAATGCAAAAAACAACCAACACTATGGAAAATCGTTATTTGAAGGGCATAACTTGACCCAAAGGATAACGCCCAAGTTGCCTGACTGGAATCTGACATGAAATCACATGGAATCTCAAAAATCACCCTCTGAGAGGATCGACATATGATACAGTCCATACAAAAGTAAAAAGCAAAGGCCCTTCCAGTGTCCAAACATGTCCAAACAACTGGGGTCTCAGTTGCTAGCATCTAGAAGAAAGCCAAGAAACTCGAGGTTGTGGCCTGCCGTCCTGGAATGGAGGCCAATAGAAGTAGATGCCGAAACCTGAAACAAAGTGCGAGCCGGACCCTGAGGGTACAGGTCTACCGGTCTGTCTCCAAAATTGGAAAACAACTGAATGATCACCTTGTGAATTTCCTAGGCCGTGACCGCTATAGAATGGTATGTCATGGCATGCCATGAAAGGTACCTTTTTTGCTAGTAAATAGATTCCCAGGTTGGACCATTCATATGGGATCAAGATGGATCAAGGGGGAGGAGTAACTGGCCAAATTATAAAATTTCACCAACCTAGATTTCCTGAAATAAGGGGATTTCCCTTTTGGGGTCGTGTGAGGTTGCTACAATTTGACTAGATAGATGATCAGGGGATATCAGGGGTAAAAATGCCATGTAAAACTTGAACATGTTGCTTGTTAGTTTAGTAATGTTTAATAGACCAGTGCTTTTATTCTCGCATACTTCTGCTACTGGATGCTTGACTTGTCGTTTTCTTGTAAAAGAGATTCATGCCCTAGAAATGAACTAGGATTTTCATGTTTTCTTCCTCAGTTAGAGTAATGAAAACTCACTTGCGGATCCCAAATGCCCCAATGTCAAATTTGGAAATTGCTCACCTTGACGTGGCTGTGGACCTTTACACCGCTTATCTTTCAGCGGCTTTGACCGCTCAGTTTGTCAGTAGATGTGATTATTGCTATGTTTGAGAAGTGCTTGAGAAGTTTCTCATCCTAGCCATGATCCATCTTGTTTTGCTGTACTTAAACTTTGCCACAAGTCCACGTTGCAAACTAGCCATTGTACATATTGAATCATGTCATCATTCAGAAAGTAGGCATCGCTGCCTATCCCCAGGCATCAAGGCACGTCATCTCTCCATGCACAGTGAATCATCGTTTTTGAGAACTACCCTGTCCCAAGAAAAAAGAGACGAGGAGAAAACCACGGCAACAACACCTGAAAACTAAAATCCTGCTTTAGCAAAGAGAGAGATCACCAGCAGCCAGCATATACATGCCCTGAACTTTGCTGGTGGTGTTGAAGATGGTATCTCCAGCCAAGAGATGCAGTTCGGACACCGCCTGACTGCATAGATTCAATTCCTCGATTGAATGCGGAAGGGGCGCCCGGTGGATTAAGAAAGGCACCATTTCAAAATCTGAGGCCCGCATTGAAGGATCCACTATCACGAGCGGATTGGCCACAAAAACATGTGTGGCATTTTGTGACAGAATAGCTGTTCCATGGTGTTCTAATCATTCATCCCAGGACTTGCGGGTGTATCAGTTGATGTCTTGGGAAGCTGGAAGTAACAATCGCGATTTCCACAAATCATTCTGTGTCCCTCATGATGTTCGGGCCCCCTGGAAGTCTGAGAACTGTCACCTTTCATAGCTGAGAACTGTGCGCATATGTGCAGCATTGGAGCTGCAGCACGTAAGGGGGTGAATTTCCCAAACAGCCACCAATGTTCTTTGAAGAACATTTTTAATACTCTTTGGACACTGGGCTTGCCAAGGTGTTGTAGGGCAGGTCAAGAAAGTATCGAACTATAGAACATTGAGTTACATTGAGCATGAAATTTGACGCAATCCAATTCAATACTCAATCTAACCAAGCATCCATGTCATTGTTTTATTGATAACATGATCAAACATGTATAACAACTTTCAACTAACGAATGCATCTAAGTGATGCCATGTGTTGGAGCCATATGAAAGGAAATCATATCGAGGTCAACTCGCTTGACGAACAACTACGCAATTCATGGAGTCAATTCGTATGTGTGCGTGAATGTTCGCCATATAGTATTGTATACAGGTGAAAAGCCTGTGAATTTGTGGATGCACGCACACCACGCGCACATATCGAAAAGTCAAGGCCTCGACAGTGCCCGAAGGTGTACACACACAAACACACAGTGTCTTGCACATGGACCCGTTGTTGGCAAAGCCAGAAGTAGTCCTAATTCATGATGATAGTCTAAGATTCTGAGCACAGTGAATTGGCAAATGAAAATCTAAAGGCCCGAATTCCTAGCAGCCGTCCAAACCAGGCCCATAAGAGGTACTCTTTCAACCATTAACCATCAACTGTATGAGCCCAAGATTCCATGGACGGATCTGACCTCCCAATGTCCTGGAAAAAGGCATGTCCATGGAGAGTTTGACTTCGACCTTCTTGAAAAAGTTCGCGGACCATTCCTGTGAACCCAGTGAAACAGAGTGCGTCAAATACGAAAGCTGGTTGTTGCAGTAGACATGAGGCTTATCAATTTCCCAAAGGACAAGGAAATCATGTCAACTTGCACAGTAGGGCAGGGTCAAATTCCTACGATCCCACCACTTTAGTAAAATGATTACAGATTTTGAGTGGATCAAGTGAAATGATGTCTTTACTGTACAATACTGTACATTCTTTTGCCAGTTCATATTAACCAAGCAACACGATAAAGTCTGTATGCAAATGATCAACTGTTAGTATATAGAACATGTATGAACATGTCATATATACGGTGCTGATAAGGTTTGTCCCTGAATTTAACTGCTGAAGTTGTGAACCATACTGTATGCACAACAAGTCAGCTAGCGTCAGCGAGGTGCGACGTACAGAATGACAGTGCTTGACTTCACCGCAGCCCCACTTTTCGGATTGAATGCTCTGCTCCAGAATGCTCATAAATTAGACTATTGTTATTGTAGGACATTGTATAAAATCATAATCTGAGCAGTTCTCCACCAACGAAAGTGTCTCACATGTTGATTGACCGCCATCTCATTGGGTTGATTTGATGAAACATTGTATGGTAGGTTAAGAGGTATTGCAAGTTAGAAATTGGAAGATGAATTCAGATTTGGGTCAGCATTCACAGGTAGCTCCCCGCAAAGAATGCTAACCCCCCGTGTGGTTGGGTGGATCATCATACTACAAGTACTTAGTATCTTATAGCACTAGTGCCAGTACTACTAGTCAAGTACTACTACCAGTGCTAGGACTATGCTGTAGTTGGCCGGTGGAACATACACATCTACGCATCTGTGCCTATGGATCCTTCCAAACTGCCCGGGCGCAACAAGCTTGAAACCTGAAACATGATCCTGCAAAGACCACATCCCTCTTCGTCCCTTGAGCTAATCAATGGATGTACATGGCATCATGACATGGAGAATTACAAACGATTGGGAAGTTGTGTGAAATTATTTCAAGGGTCCTTACCCATCAGATCATCACCTCCTGTGACACAGAATTTGGCTGAGGCACCCTCTGGTAGGTTTTGTAGGAGCGGCATGTGGCGCTGCAGCCTTGGTTTTTGGATAAATCTAGATGGATGGATGATGCCTGACATCAGCGGTTCATCCTGGACTTACAGTTTTTATGTTTCTTCTTCCGGTTAACTGCCATGTGGAGCGCTTGACATAAATAAAAAGTCTTTGTCATTATATAAAAGGTATATGGAAGATCACAGTTGCTGTCCAAGAGAAACTGAAGTCATACGTACAATCGGATGTCAATCGTCAATGGATGTCCAGGTTCCAAAACCCACTAGCTGCCCCAAAAAGCCTCGGACAAAGGGAAAGAGCCAAGCCATTGCCGGGTGACTCGTTGCGCGCTTGCTCTCGGTACACATAGCGTTTGATCTGCATGGTGTAGTTGAAGGAGACGTGATGCGTCCCACAGTAGGTTCGTACAGCCTTCCAAGCCATCTGAAACGGGAAATGAATGGACATGAACTGTGTGGGGTCACCATGGCACTTGGGACATAATGTAGTTCTTACTGGCTTTTGGGAGATTGAAAACTCCGGACTGCTGGACAAGCATTTTGAGGACCTGAACTGACAAAAATTTACAAATCCGAATCTGCGCGGATTTTCGGCGTGAACTCTTCATGCGATGGTTTTGGTCAGAAATGTTCCGATCATTTCTTTTTGGAGAGCATCACTTTCATAACATCTTTTAAAGAAATTCATTGTCCAAACGCATCAATGCGGATTCAGGAAGCGCCTGAAGAATTTCTTTGGTTCTAGTCCTCTTCCGATTCACCTCGATTCAATGCATACAGTTCACCAGCCGGGAACACATCCGCCGGAGAAGCGGTATAGCGGTATGGGCTCGCATCTCGTCCAAGGCACGTCGCCCATCGTGTTGGTGATGAAACTCACGAAGAGAGAGCTGGATAACATTACAATGCAGGTTGCCTTGGCCCAGGGGAAGCACCCCGTGAGCTTTGCAGAAGTTGTCCCAGCTTTTTACTTCAAATTGATTGACTCATGGCGCGAATTCCAACGAAGCCACACTATCCGATCGCGCTTGGATATCCTTATGGGCTGACTTTCTAACCACCCACCAACAGTCGGATGCAAGGAACCAGAATACCCAACCAACGCTCTGCTGGGGTGTTGAGCTCAACCACCACTCGCCTCAGTAAGCACATCACTTCCATGGTTGCTTTTGTTATGTGTCTTGTAAATCAAGAAAACCATACAACAATATCATTTTATGTACATATGGAATGTATCATGTGTTGATGTACATCATCTTCATGTGTCCTCTGATGACTCATGTCAAGGCCTTAGGTGTATATACCAGAACCTTTCACATGTCACAAGCAGCTTTCTCTCTAGCATTTCTTGACAACATCAGTCAGTGTTGTCTCATGTTGTGGCATACCTCCAAGAACAAAAAATGACATGTTCTACAGTTGTATTGTACCTCTTTCTGATCCAATACTGACTTGGCCTTCACCTTATTCACTTTCTCACAAAGAGTTTCCTCAATCTTGCTTTTGGCCGCCCTTCACTGTTGCTGGCTCGAACTGATCGCTCTTGGTGTTCGATTGCCCCCCTGCACTTGCAAATTCCTTACCTCCCTTTCCTGTTTTTGCTTTGCCCCGATTATGCTTCGCCTAATCCGCAAAAGCTTTCGCGTAGGCGTAAACGGCGCAGGATTCTGGGCCAATCATACATTGTAGTATGCGGGTCAATGACTTGTCATACTTGTTTGCGTTTAAGTTGTGTGTTGTTTTATATATTCATTGTTGGCGCCGTTTGTCCTAGCTGAGGGGTCTCCACACACATGCACACGCAAGCCAACTGATTGCAAACGGGGTCTGGTTGCAACCAAAGTTTAAGGTCTCCTGGGCATGATTCCGTCCAGCTCTCTTATTGCTCTCTTTAATTCAAAGTGCTTTTTCTGTGTGTATGTCTTGCTTCTGACCCCGAGGAACCATGAAGAAAAGGTGACAGCCACTCTGGTTTGTACATGCCGAATCCCAAAGCATTCCATCATGATCTATGACTGGGTCGCCTACTGCCAGTCACAAACTGAACCCCCAAATAGTTCTTCACAGAATTTTTTCCAATCAAAGCTTGGTGTAACACAGACAATCGCCCGCCAGCTACCCCTCGCTGCTTGTACTGGGAAAGTAGGGAATATGATTCTCAAGCAAACACTTCGGGCCGCCAATGACCCAGTCAGCACTTTCTGAGTGGCACGGACTGGAAGCTATCTTTTCAAGTGTTCTCGTGGTGCCTTTTTCACTCTTGTTTTCGTTGATGCTTTCGACATGTTTGGAAAAAGATAAACAAGGCTGGTTCTTTCCAAAAGCTTTGATTCTTGGATGAGCCGAGAATCAAAGCTGAGGGAGGCAATTTGGACAATGCCCATTCCAAACTTGTGTATTGCCTACCTTGGCGCAGCAAGATTTGGTTGCAAAGTGTTGCAAACATATTCAACTATCTACCTTACTGGTAAGGTGACGATATTGAAATAGATGCCACTAGCATCTTGATGCATCTTGTATGTTTACTTCAATCACATATTGTCCTATCACTGTTCAAATCATGATGAAATAGCTTGTATGCTGTCTTAATTGACTGGTCGTTGGTATGCATCCAGCATGAAACCAGCGCACCGGGAATCTCGTCATCAACAGTGGGGCTTACAGCTTCAGCATGGCTTCGGTTGTGCCACTTTTCAGTCGCGCCGAGGCACTCAAAACGGCTTCGTGAAGCCTTTCCTCTATGACCCATCCTCCTTCTGTGTCACCCACCGCAAACCAAAGGCTTCCCAAGACATGTGCGGAAAGCATCAAGATCATGACCACCTAGTCTTCAAGCTGGTTGCGAAAGGGGGCCAGTACTGGAAGGACACTGGAAGGGGAAGCTTCTGGGTAGTTTGCAACAAACTTTTTTCTAATGAGAAGTAAAAGAGTTCATTAGAAACTTGCTTGCAAATGAATCCAAAATAGCAGGATGAACCATAAACAGGGACGGTATCTCCAAGCTCCACCGCTGGTAAAATTCTGTTAATGATCTTGAGTGATTTGGATCTCCCGGCACTTTGTGATACTTCATGGCTTGAAACAGAGATTTGAAGGATTGTGGGGCCGATCTCATTTCTTCTACTTCGACATGAACCTGTTTGACACTGAACCGACTTTAAACCCTGGAAAAGTGTAGCGTTTTCGAACTCTAAAGTTTCCAACGACTAACCTTGCAAGACTTCCCCAAGTGTGGCGAGCGCACGGACCTTTATCTTCTGATGTGACACGGGAGAGAGTGCACTTGCATTCCGCACAGAAACTAATCGTACATCTCATGGCCGAATTCGTAATAATGATGAAAAATAATGCAAGTACAACTAAGTGTCAATGTCAATTGGCGATTAGCAATCTAAAAGCACGACTTTAAAACGCGAGTAAGAGATATGAACGAAATCATGCACCACGGTCATCCCTGTGCGTTGGTCTCACAAGGGGTTGGAGACCTAGCCCACCTCTTCGTAAGAATATTTTCGAAGTATCTAGCCTCTAAACCATAGTATTGCCTTGATACAACCCCTTCCAGTCACCTCAACTAAGGGTGGGTTCCCCGGAAAAGTAGCCTGGAAAGGGTTGACTACCTCAAGGATTTGAACCATTTTGGAGCACCTGATGGGCTTTGACTACACTTTGGACCTTGAAGTGGCATGGGCCTCAAACCCACTACCTACTTGGCACTAAATCATTTTTAAATTGATGGGTAACCAACCCACTGCTACGAAGTAAAATTAGATATCCAAGAAACACACAAGCACGAGAAATTACCTGTCCAGGAATACTAGACCACTAGTAATATGGTAAAATATAAGAATGTCCAATGTTGCGATGAATATTTACAGTAGACTACCCCACCTACAGGTTTTAGGTCCTGAGATGTCCTGAGATTCACCCTTTTTGTTGAATGCATGAACGAGGATGCTTAGCCCTCAGTGAGCAGATTCAGTCTTACAGCCGTATAAAGGGATTGTCCACGGGGTTTTCTACCACATCCTGAAACGATGAGCATTTCATAGCGTGCAATATTCAAGGACCCAGTCACGTTGAAAACCGGCCGAAATATCATGCCGATGTCACTCTGCATCACACCCAACCTTATAGATACGCGGTGACAGTTCAAACTGCCAAACACTGAAGCAATGGGTGCAAAAAATGGTTCCTTTCCTAGCATTTCCAATCTATTCTCCGAGGCCTGCACAACAAGTTCTTCTCAAAGATTTGAAACTTCTCGAGCACTTTTGAGAACCTCCACCGTTGAAGGTATACAATTACCGGATGTTGCCGAGCAAAAAATGTCTTCCAAATGACTTCATCGAGTCCACACAGTTGCATTTGCAACCAACAGACCCAGCCTGAACATCTGTAAGAAACGCAGCAACCGAAACATTCGCCGTGCTCGAGAGATCCGAAGAAGCCCTGAAGAGAAAACAGAATCTTTTTGGAAAAGACTGCCTGGGTTAATCATTCATCAAACATTTCCCTTTACCAACACCCAATGTAATTGAATCCCACGGGCAAGGCTGGCCTAAGGATTTCTAAGGGCTTTTCACCCTTCACAGGATCACCGGCATTACCCACTAATGAACAAGGGCAGATCATTCAGAAAAAAACATTACCAAAACATGCTTTAAGAATCTTGAATGTGAGACATCAATGAACTCAATGACACGCGCACATTTGTGGCTTCTTCTCAGAAAGGAGCCTTGGTTCCATGGTTCCATGGTTCTATGAGCGTATTGTACACATATGTATAATAAAATGTGTAATACATCCGCGAAGGTCTTTGTGTGTAAAATGCGCGAACATATGGCAAAACAAATTGAACAAACGAAAATAGTTCTGTAAATGAAAGGTTGAATATTATGAACTTTATCCGATCCAAAACCCATAACCTGCATATGAATTTCTGTAAAAACATATTAATATACGCAAAGTTAAGATCAGATAAACTGCATGTGTATTTTACCTCTCACCCACGCGAATCAGAAACACTTGCTCTCAAAGCTTAGGCTGTAAAGGGGCTCACTGATACACTCAGCACTACGACTGCCAAAGACAGAGTTCCACTTTTACACTGCAAAGGGCACCTCTCTTTCATCTCTCCACCTCGTGTACCCACCTCCCAGAAAATTCAATAATTTCCATCGTCTTCTCCCTTAATCAAACCGTTTCCCTTTCATTTCGGTGCCTGTGGTACCATCATCCAGTCCAGGCAAGAGAAGGACAATGAGGTCAGGAAGCAGCATCAAAAAATCGAAGAGAAACCATGACTTCCTTTGCGCAAACCAAGGCTTAAGGATAAAGGATGAGAATTCTGAGAGAACTGTCTGGATGTCAACCTGAATGTAAACCTGTCCTGGGTCCTAGCGATGCGTTATTGCGAGCAGTAGCACTTGCTTCATTGTCATCTCCGCATCCTCTGCTCATCTTTCACCAGCTTTCAATAATGTATGTTTGGACTCCAGCCAAAGCTGCATGCAAAACTGCCCTCAAGGCCAAACCAAAAAGGCTCATTCAATTTGCCCAAACAAAGGCATCAAATTTTGTGAGGACTTGTGATCACATTGATCGCAGCATTTGCCTTTGAACAGAGTCCTTTCTTTGTGTGAGTCTCGTCGCTTCCATGCACAGATGCGTTTCTCATTTGAATGCCTACCCCAAACAGCTCAGGGCCACCACTTCATTCAACATCTCTAAATAAAGCATGGCATTCCTCACTTTACAGCATAGGGCTAGGTTTGCCTCACAAGACGCACAAATATTCCAATTCTAAAGACCATGCACCTCTAGAATTTTCTTTCTACCTCTTTTAGGCGTTTAGGACATATCCATGGACGGAGCACTATTGAAAACATGAGACACCTATCTTTCAGACCGGGTCAGCTACAAACGCCCCTGGACATCCCTGGGCCGCATTGGTCGGCAACGTGGTAACACCAAGTGGCAAGTAGTATCGTGCGATGTCAGTCCTCAGCTATGTCCGTCGCTTGACCGTATGAAGAGCTTTGAACAGTGCAAAGTTCAAAGCTTAATGAGGACAAGAATGGCATTATCCTGAAATCATATCTGAATCATTCCGAATATCTAGATAATATCAAGATATCAAGTCTGAATCATACTATAGGCAATTGAAAAGCTACCATGAGAAATTCATTAAGTCATTACACGTATCCAACTCCAACATTCTCGTCTAATCTACTGACAGTCAAAATCCATCCGCCCAGAGTCAGTCGAAAACGTAGCACGTCGTTAACGTAGACTGCAGTGAAGAAGGATGCTGGAATGTCCAAAACCCAAAAGGCAGTGAGTACCTGCAGGGGCCGTGGCCCGGATTCAGAGAAATGGCTTGAACAAGTCTATCATATGTTCATGTTCAATGATGAAACATCGGAACAAGAACGTAGATGGAGATCGAGCATATTAACGGGGGTGCAAATGCAATTCTGCTCCTGGTTTCCATGCACCAAACTGATTAGTCCCAGGTGCCCAGTGCATCACATCTGCAGCGTGTTGAAGCGATTCGTCAATGCGGTACAAATGCAATGGAGTGACACAAACCTCAATGCGGATGTTAGAAGTTCACTAGTCTCTGAGTCGAGTCAAAACCAGGAAGACCGACTAGATTATGTTTTGATCATTCGTAAATATTACAGGAATCAGAATGTCCAGTCCACGGGCCCGAAATTAATTCACAGCGTGAAGTTGGAAGGAATTTCTCTGCGTACATTTTTTGTGTTTGTCTTGCCTTTTGTTTTCCTTTCATCTTTTTTAGTTGTTAATTTTTTCGAATTACTGGTTGTCGCTCCATTTTCCTTCAAAATTCTTCTGTTTTCTGCAATTTCCATGTGTATCTCGCATTTTCTTTGCTTCTGAGCGTTGGTGTTTGATTTTCCATCTTTCTCCCATGGCTTATTTGATTTCTTAATTTACATTGACAAGAACTATACAGTACATTTATAGTAATTCCAATCTTCATCATCTTGTGACTGGGTTTTGTTTCTGTTTCCTGTTCTCATTGACCTTGCAGTGGAGTTCCTACGTGAATGCACTCCGGGAAGCTGAAAATGGAGGTTGTGGAGGAGGGCGGGGCCTCCCGCCAAATGCACAACCACCGCTGCCTTGTCGTTTGTTTCTTTTGGTTCTGCTTCCTTCTGCTTCTTGATGATGACAACAATAGCAATGATTTGATTGTTGTTGTATCTATATATTGTTGTTCTTCTTCTTCTTCTTCTCCTTGTTTTCTTGCTCTTCTTTTTATTGTTGATTGTCTTGTCTTCTTTGTTGTTTCTTGTGGATCTTATGGTTCTTGTTTTTCTCTTTGTTGTTCTTGCTCTTGCTCTTGTGGTGCCAATGCTCTTATAGACTCCTGGTGGTGGATGTTCTTCCTTTTGATTCTCCTGCCTTAGTTTTCGTCAACTATGTCTTCGTCAAAATGCCACACAAACAAATCAACAACAAGATTCAAAAACAAGATGGAATGCAAAACAAAACGTCACAAGAGTAAAAAAAAGACAAACAAACCGCAAACGCCACACAAGGTGAAATGGCCACAAACGCCCAACACAAGACCACACAAGCTGTAGAAGACGCAAAAACCGCAAACAACCAAAACAATCCTGAAAGACAAACAAAAAGGGACGAAAATAATTCACCCTTCATCAGTTCCTAGTCTACTGTACTCGTGCCGGGGAGATATTACTTCAATGCACATTCATGATCCACAGCGGTTGCTGCCTTCATATTGTTGAACGTGAGTAAATCTCGGACACAAATTTGAGGGTTGTTTCCCTCGATCATCATTGGTGATGCTTTGCGATGTGTGAATGCTAAATCATACGATAGGAGAGAGCATTTGCGGGAATACATGCAAAGCAATGATGAAATAACATGAATCATGGGCCTATCCACTTTGTTTCTGCATCTTCACACAAGCATGGATGAAACGGATGAAACACATCCATGAATTACTAGACACACTCTTAGATGAACATACGAA
Source organism: Breviolum minutum Mf 1.05b.01 (assembly GCA_000507305.1). Classification (NCBI taxonomy): domain Eukaryota; class Dinophyceae; order Suessiales; family Symbiodiniaceae; genus Breviolum; species Breviolum minutum. Next base: position 35,842 of record DF241312.1, on the reverse strand, counting down.
AACTATCCTTCACTGCAGTCCTGCCAGCGTTCTTTTAGCCGAGTCACCTCAAACAAAACTGCCAGCATCGCCAAACCGTCCTCACGTCAACCGTTTCTTCTGGCCATAACTTTTTCGTGGCAAGCGAACTAGTTCAATCTGCCATCGAAATTATTTACTTATTGCTGACCCAAGACCTGACTGAAACTACTCTGAACGGAAAACTCAGGGTGGATGTTAGGATGTTGGGAGTGGCATCGGTAGATTTATTGATTAGGAAGTATATGCAATAAAACCACCACACAGCCACATCAATGTAAAACTGTAACATGCTCGAAAACCCATGTTCCTCTTTGACTACAAAGGCTTCGCTTTCAACCAGGACTCTAGGACGAATGACTCTACAGGAAGCTGTAGTTATGTATGGAAGGAATCCTGCGCACCACCGAACTAGCCCTACAACAAGAAAAGAACTGTTTGCGAATATCATCTTAGGAGTATAAATGCCTAAGCAAACAAGGCACTAATGTGCTCACACTACATGCAAATATAATGTCATGCTGACATTCAATGTGAAGTACCAAGCACTGCACGGTCTCGTCAGTCTCATTCCACATTGACTTGAATATATCTATTTCAAAATATCTGGAGTCTGCAAAGCTTCAAGGCATAGCCTGGTCATAGCAGTTTCAACTTAGGCCATGTATGACTACCTGTCATGCGCCTTGTCCAAGTGAGGCCGAGTTTCCCAAGAAGTTCGCTTCCATGAGTTTGGATTTATGACATAGCAAGGACCAGGTTCTTTCACACGGACCAAGTATTGCCTCCTGATCCTGAGACCACAAAACATGTTGGATGAGAGTCGAGGTCTGATTTGAATCCGTTGGGACAGAACTTCATGGAAAACATGCTTGTACAGTTATTTGGAGGATGTACTGAACGTGCATATTGGTTGGTATACAATACGCCCATGTTTGATTTGATATCTCAGGTCTACCCCCCTCCCTGTTAGAGTGAGCACAACAGGGGGGCACAATATAAGCACGAGAAAATTAGCTCAGGAAGTGTTTTATCCCAATTGGGGGTGTGATTTCTTAATGTATATCAATTGACCTTCCCACCCTTTTTCTTTTGCCTTCGGATAGCAAAATTGCAAAGCTTTCTATGCCCCACACAGGTTTCGGAACCTAGAAACCTCAGCTGGTGCAATTGTGCTTGCTTCTGTCAGGGATGCCTCTGGCAATTGATTCTTTCTACTTTCATCCTTCTTTTGTTTTTAGTTGCTTGTGGTCCAACTTGTGTTGGTCGCCCTCATAAATTCCCTTTGCTTGTTTCCTGTTGCTTCTTTACAT
>DF241312.1:20487-34090 GCA_000507305.1 Breviolum minutum Mf 1.05b.01 | reverse complement strand
TCTTTGTGCCTGGCGGTCGTCCATGGTGATGAGCGATGGGTCATAGTTATTGCTGCCAAAACACATCTATTTATCATCTAGAATCTAGAGTAACTAATCCAAAGCCTCCACAACACTTGGATGTCAATGTCGAGATCTTACTATTTGACTATATGACTATATGCGCTTTATGATGATTAGCAGCGACTGTATTTACAGACAGCAATCTGTCGCGCAAATCAACATGGGCTTAGTTGTCGGTTTGTGTTGGTGGCTGCTTACATTACAACTACATATGTTTGCTTTGTTAATGAATATATATACTTAAAACTTCTGACTGATAACTTACAGCTTGTATTAGTTCTAACTTACAACTTAACTACCTCTAACTTAAACCTTATAACTGTGCCGTGTTTCTGAATGGTGGTGTGGCTAGCTGAGGGAAAAGGGCTGGGGTGTGGAAATGTGAGTGGAGGAATCATGTTCTTTGTGTTGGCTGGCTCAGATTTGTGTGGCTGGCTTGGCTCGTGCAATGAAAAGGTAAAACCACCAAAACCTGAATTGGGGGTCCATTTTTGTGACCCAAAAATCAATGATTTTCTGGTGCTTTTTTTTAAGACCCTGACATGTAACAATGTATTTTTCCACTCTAACAGGGCGGGGGGTAGACCTGATTGATATCAATGCAGTTTCCAAAAAAAACTGCTCCGATATGCTATTCCCTTTCGTAACGCGTCTCCGGAGGTATCTTGTCTCGAGCTCACGAATTCAAAATGCTAAAAAACACCGAGCTGCGTAGGTTTTGCAAGGCTTTGCAAACTTCCACAGGACATCCTCCGTTGCATCCGCTTCCTCGGCTCTTGATGCTGGTGCGGTCACCCTGCAAATCATGCCCTCAAATACTCCGTGCGCCGGTACAGAAGCTGGTTACCAATTTGTATGACAATCTGCATAATCCTAAGAACTCATGTTGGAATTGGGGCCCAAATCAGATGAGACTTTCATCTAAAACGACATGTGCCCTTATACTATGAAAGAAAAACACACGAAAGCTTGACTCAACCCTACTTAATCCTACTTAATAATTGTCTTCGTGACCAACTGCTCAGCCATTTTGTTTTGGGAAAATGAATGAACATGGTGCGATAGGGTTTCTCATGGGAGAGAGCCAGCGCAAACAAGCACAATGCCCCAAAACCGAGCTCAATAACATCCGAGAAAGAAACGGCATAGTGTTTATTGTTATCTCCTACCTACCGCCCCGCTAGCTCTAAGCCAGCGCTGCCTTTCAGTTTGACCTCAATCTGCTTAGGGCTGGCTTCGTAGGGAAAGTGCAAATGTTCAATCCAACTTCCGTAATCACTTTTGAATAAACTTTGCGATAAGCCAATTCTATATATTGCACTTTGAAAAACGATGAAAAAGGGTTAGGTGCAACGTTGCTTAACTGCCAAGACTCAACTCCAGTAACTTCTCTTCAGGCAAATCCCACTCCTCACAGCGTGGAAAGAGGCCCGTTCAAGCCCAAAAGGGTAAATGCACAGGTCACATGGTGCTTTTATCAGCCCCCAAGAGCCCACAGGGGTCCATTTGTAACTACGCCATTCTTCAGGAAGGAATCTAAGAAAGCAAGTTTGCGGTAACAAAAATCTGAAGTCCCAAGCTTGAGGTCAAGCCAATTCCACCTTCCCGATAGTCAGGTGGAAAAAAAATCAAGTCGCACTGCACTGATGCCTTCCCATCAACATGGGAATAATTACTCTTATGGTCTTGTGGTACAATTGCTGATCATCTTCAGGTTTTCGAAGACATGGCCTGAATTGAGCTGCAAATTCTGGGGTTTGAGTGAGTGAAGGTTTTACCACAAGAATCATCATCAGAGGTCTCCTCCCGCAGCTGCAACGCACACGATTCCATTGAGTTATTCCTTGCGGCAAAAACGGCAAATCAAACCAAGGAATGAAGGGGATGCACAGCCTAGTGCAGGTGAAGTGGGCAGGCCGATGCAAACATTGAGGCGAATAACAACGAAACCAACAAATACGACCCATGCGCAAACAGACCGACAGAGCGGAAACTTGGAACAGGTCTCACTAGGCTGTAGATTCGATCGTCCGAAAAGTCCAAAGTAGTTACAGTACTTTACAGTATTCAGAACGATCGTATGGACAAGTGACACATTGGAAATCAATGTGGTAGGCGGTAGGCGGTAGGCAACAATTCTTTGTAATGCTCCCATGTCTCGCTCTCTCAAACCTTTTCTCTGCAGACCCTTGGAACTAACCATGTGGGACGTATTCATACAGGATGTTCGTGGATGTTCTATCATCTATGCTTCAGGGATCACCTCGACCCCACCAGAAGATAGCTTGAGTGCTCGGTCAGTTTAATATTGGCATGTCAACACATAGAATTGAAACGAAGTGAATAATTATGCTCACAGCGAAAATTCTGATGCGGGCTTTGTGGAAATGCCCTGATATATATACTGGACCATGATCCTTCTGGATCAAATCATCCAAAATCTTCCACAATGCGTGAAACATCTTGCAAGTGCAAACAAGCTTCTCGAGCATTTGCTCCATGTCCACAGTCTTTTGCCCTGAGTGCAAAGCACAGGTAAGACATCCCTTTCCCACAATAAGCACCTCTCTAGCAAGCCGAGAAAGAGTGACTTTGCAGTGATGTCAATTCAACAAAACCGTGTGCTTAGGGCAATTTTTTTCTGGCGTAACACATGGGTGTTTATAACCTGCCATGATAAGATTGCACATATTGAATGTTGACAAAAGAACGTGTGATTAAACCAACTTCACCAGGAACGATGTCACGACAAATGCTCAAATGGACTATTGGGCATGGCGGTGAGCCGAGGCTGAACACCATTCATAATCACTAGTCCTTGATATAAAATATGAAATATATAATATTATATAATCATATACAGTAACATAATATCATATCACGTTAATCATGTTGGAGGAAATGAGGCCAATCTGTTCTTTATGAGAAGTTGGCTTAGTGAAAAGCAATCCAAGTTGTAAAAACTTCAAGTAAATGACATCTAATTCTGCATCCAATCAGCTCGGCCCCTACCCTTCCATGACTTCCATCCGTAAGTCTCATAGAAGCAGAGTGGGCTGTCAAATGGGGGGTGTCAGATGTAGGCTTATAACCAATGCTTAGACAATCCACTGATTCCACTGCAGGGCTGATGTTTCATAAATGCTTTGAGTTTATTCTCTCTTGTATGAACTGGGTTTGCCTGTCTTAGTCTTTCTATCTGGTCGAGGTAGCTTCCATGTCAGCAGTGGCCAATAGACAAAGTTCGAAAGGATCACAAGGTTCACTCAATCGATAGAAACTGGGAAACACATGTGACCACGGACCAGGAGGATTTTCAAGTGCCAAGCGTCTCGCTTCTTTGATGAGTCTGCTGGACATGCGCTTGTGCCTCAGAAGCTTAACACAGACCATGTGGCCACCAGTGACACAAACGGTTAAGTAGCGATGCTATCATCTGGATGTTGACCTCTCCATTTTGAAAAAATGTCGCGCCTTCTAACCACCAGCAGAGTGCTCTGTGGTATAATGGATGCCGGAGCAACACATCTTTATCTCCCATACGCCTTTTCTTCTGCATATGAGTACACTTTGCGCATCATTTCTGGACATTGGTCCTCTTGCAGTCTTGAAATCAAAACGGGCCATTCAATCTCAAACCCGCAACCTTCGACCATCCTTCCATTGACCTCCAAAACTGCCTATGTTCCAAGACACTGCGGTTGAGCTTCTGAAGCGATCGACTCAGCGGATAGAAGTTTTTGTCGGGAACGCTGGGGAGTGACCTCGGTCCTGGAGTTCTCAGGCTCGGTGATGAGGGTCACCTCAAGCACCGTTGAAAAGGATCCAGGATCTCGGTTTGAAGCTGTTGGTACTCCAACTCCAACAATTTTTTTGGGATGCCAGTAGACTCAAACCATGATCTGAATCTTTTTTGCTCTTGCTGAATTTGGATCCTTTCATTGAATTTGAGGTTGGACACTTCCGAACAAGAAGGATCACCCTGAGTGTTCGTGGAAGAGCTCACAAGGATTCTTGACGAGCTCCTTGTTGGGTCTTGGAAACTGCAAGACTGCAAACAATTTATGTACTTTCTGTCCAATTCCGTGGGTCAATGACCAGGCAGTCATGCTTCAAAGACTTGTCCAAACACGGCATTTTGGGTTCTGTCACAGAGACCTAATGTTCAGTGCAGATCAGTGCAGTGTGTTTCTACACTATTCCGGACAGGTTCGAAATACCCAATGTTTCTGTCTAACTTCTCCTAAGACATCCTAAGACTATGGGAAATAACAGATGATCAAACTGTGATTCAATGACTTCACTTTTGGGCATTCAGAGTCATTCATGTCAACGGCATCCGAGGCCCGTGCCGTTTTGGTTGTTGGTGCCGGGGTCAACTCTCCGAGGTTGGTCTCTTCAGGGCTGCGCTTCCTGAGGCCAAACACCATCCCGAAACACAACACACTTCAACACCTCCCAATGAAAACAATCATTTGAACATATCTTTTATTTGAACACATCTTGCAATCATTTTGAAGTTATTTTGATGTGTGTAAGCAATCAGGTTTCATATAATAAACATAAATATCATGAATTGTCGAGTCTTAAAGACACCTTGTCCCAAAACCTTGCATAACTCGTGGATATAGTCCTATATCCCTCTGGCCCAAACCACAACCATTGGCACATCAAGCTTTCAAACAGCAAATACATGATCCGAGATGTTTGATGATCCAACTCCAGGAAAAGAAAAACATAGAAAAACTATGCGGCAGTTTTTCCACAACTAACAGGTTTAACAAAGGCAAGGAGGTGCTACAAACTGCTACCTTGCCAGTGCCAAATGCCACTGTTTCCCTCTTTGCTTCCAGGTTTGCCTTTACCCCTTACAGTTAACAGTGTACCAACACGATATATATATATATATATATATCTGGTTTGAAAAGCCCCATCAAGTCAGATTTCACCATCAACCAGTGGCAATATTATAAGGAATTCCCTGGCGCATCCAGAAGTTTATCCACCCTGGACGCAGGCCCAACTTGACTGAAGCAAAGGAGATGTTTCATTTCAACTTCATGTGCATCAAGCAGGCGCAACATGAGAACTTTCATCTCTTCAAAGACTTGAAGGAAACCTGACAGGTGGCGACGTCTTGGCAAACTTAAAGTGTTTCACGGAATTTGCTTCCATCCATTCCACACTGACTAATGTCATGTATAAGACCTAGTCTTTGCTTCAACATGGTAGGAAAATCATGACTGTGATGCCCAAACAGCGTGGTGATACTGTTGTGGCAAAATTATTCTACACCGTTCGAAAAAAACAGGACCTTGGAACCACGTTGGGCCGAAAAAACAGGGGGCGCGACTTCCAGGAATCACCGCAGGAAAGGAAACAAACACAATGATTCAATCGAAAGCTAGTGAAGTTGAGAAAAAAGAGAAACAAGCCTTGAACAAAGGCAACTGATAAGCCCGGTGTCAGAGTCTCACTCCTTTGGAGCCCTAAAAGCGGTGAGACATCTAAAAAGCCCTGCCAAAACATGACAACATCAAAATCGGAGTCTGAAACAAACGGTGGTTTTCATATATTTACAATGTTTAATCACCAAACACAGTTGGTTGATGTTACCTGCCAACCCTTCACTGTGACATACCAGCCTTGATCAACTTGTTCCGCCGCTCGGTGGTCCGATTCTTCAAAACTCTGCCTTGGCATGTCAAGCACCCCTACCGAAGGCACCCTGGCTGAAAGGTTTGACACAACTAATGGCAAATTATTGAGCACAATTTGTGGTCACCATGCCATCATTTTCACAAACCACTGCCAAATCTTGAATCAAGGTGAATCTTTCGAAATTTGCAACCCCTTTTTTGGAGATACTCAGTACAGTATGGGTTGACAAGAAAAACATCCCAAAAAAAGACATTCCTTTTTCTGGCTCAAGTCCGCAATTTTCCACCAAGCATCAAACATGGGACTGGTGCCCTTGGTGGCTCCTCATCAGGAAGTTGAAGGGCTTCGGGTGGATCTTCGACCGACTCACTTTCCGCCATTGGCAAAGAGCTGGGTCCCACGGCCACGGTTACCGGACCGTGTAACTTTAAAAATGGCTGCGTTGAATGGGAGCAGTTGATGCGTCAATCGGGTCCGAGCCTTTCCCCTACCTGTAAACTACCCGTTTGTTGTTCGTTCATCATCCATGAATCAATATGAGTTTCCAGAGAGTTTCATCACATGGTGCGGTCGAAAACAAGCAGTTTTACAGCCATGTCTTTTTAGTCTGTTTATTGTTCGTACAACTTGTTTGGCTGATGCTGCAATTCCACTTTCACCCAATCCATTCCGTTACATAGAAGCATACTAGGCACTGTCTCAAGTTACACTCTTTCCAGTGCCTTCAGTTCCAACAAACTGGCATCTTTGCTGATGGCGATGGCTTCAAACTCCTCAAGCTGGCACATGTACGACTGCAAACGCCTTCAACTCACAAACAGCAACGCCCATCCACCGAGTCCTCCGTGCTGTCTGGCCTGTCCGAAAGCTCAACAAAGGCGCTACTAGTGATGCGACTTGTGAAACTGCAACTCTTACACGAGCACCAACGGTAAGTTTGGGCCAAGTGGACTACACCTAATTTAAAACGTCGAGTGTTTTTTCGAAAAAGAATCACAATTCTAAATTTCTGTGGTGTATATAAAAATTGTACTGTATGTAAGAATAACAACAACTAAATGAGAATGTGATCTCTAAGGTCTGCATCAAATGCAAATGAGCGTGAAGGCGAAATAATTGTTCCCAGTCAAAATCTGTTTTCAGTTGGAGTTCGTAAACTCAATACTGCATTGGATATTGGGCCATCTTGGGCTGCAATAAAAACTCTTGGTCTTGCATCCGGGACGAACATTATATACTTTGAGAGAGGGGTAGAGCAATGAATGCACCGGCGCACCCAAGTCTGCATTCTTTGGAATGCAGTAAATCTTTGCCCGTATGGACCGAAGTCTTGTCCTATGAGCTGTGCCAAATCGGAGCCTTGAATTGGATGAGATTTGATTACCCTGCAACAATGCCGCTTCCGTCCATGCCTGTCAGGATGGTTGAAGAACCTTGGCTGCATGGCACTGCGTTCGGAATCAAGAGAGGTGGAAAACTTGCAACACATAATTTTGAGTGTCATGTTGCAGCGTATCGGAGAATCGTATAGATCTTCACAACCAAACGAATTGGCATGCCGTCCCTGTTAACTGAAGGAGAACTGCCACTTGCATCCACTTGCATGATCTACTCACTCTACATGAAGTTACTATATTTCACAATAGTGTATATATGATTATATATGACCTATAATAGCGGTGACGATAAATCAAAGGTTCCTCACCCTCCATGTTCAGCCTACCACCCACTGCAGCCACAAAGGAACATCTTCGCCGTGTTCCGCTGGCGATCCCATAGCTGCTTCGCACGCAACGGAGCCCCTAGCGGATTTTTGCTGGGGAACCAAGAACCAACTGACAGTTGGACCTTCTAGAGGCAAACCAAGCAAAGAGCAAGATATTGCAACTATGGTTTTCTACTGTTTCCTAACTCCTGCCTAGGAAAGTCATGGAAAGTCTATATCTTTGTGGGGCGATTTCGTGCAGGTTGCCAACAGATTATAGGCTCAAGTTTGCTTGATGCCTGGCTTCCGCAGCTCCACACACACGATGTCGTCAGGAGATAAGCCGCACCTGAGTGTCTCTTGTTGGAAGGGGTACAATGATTTACCCGATCTATGTTGATTTCTGTATACATGGCAATACCAACACAATGACTAATATAGATGAATAAACAAAAAATGCACACGAATCAGTATCTGTGAACATTGATCTTGGTACTAGATCTAGCATTCATTTTTGCAACCTAAGAGCAGGCAACGTTGTCCTGAGTCCTTACTTTTCCCAGTGTTGGGCATCTCAAAATCACCCCCAACCATTTCACTGCGTCCACTGCATGTGCACTCAGCCCTCACAACTATGACATATTTCCTTCATTCATGATGAAAACTATCCGCCACCGTGTTTTTACTTGCCCGGCCCAACGGTAGATCCACATAGCTAGCGTCAAAGAACAATATTTTAGTAACTCATAGTGACTATGAGTCAAGCACAGGTCTCCCATCGCATGTGGCTCGGCTCATGGAAGGAAAAAAGGCCCTGCTAGATCTACTACAACTGCTCCTTACCAAATTCCAATAAGTAAGTTTTTGTTGCCCTCCAATTGAACCCAACCAAAAAAGAGGAACAACATAAATGAGTTGTTCAGTTTATGAGGACAACATAAGCTTGAACCTTGGCAGCTGGTACCTTCGGCACAGTCTTGAGTAGTCAAGCCTGGGAGTCGGACTCGCGAAGGGTGGCAGGATCTTCTTCCAGCTCTTGGCCAGCCTGGTGTGATGGTGTGATGGATGAATGTGATTCTGAATTAGTTAAGCAACACTCTAGCTCCAGCAAATCATCAATTTCTGGTTCTCTCTCTCTCTCTCTCTTTCTCTCTACAGTGGATTCCCTTTTTCTCTTGTAAGGTCTCGCTTTCCAGTGCCTTTCGTTATCTTTGTGACCAACCTCAGCCATTCAACCGCAACTTCGACGGCCTGCATACCAGTCAGTGCAACCAGTGCCGTCGCCTCCAAGGGAAGCATCCTGGCATGCGATGATCAACAACTTAACAAATGAGACATGCATGCAAGCTGACCCGGCACATGGGAGTGCATAGGGACATGCCTTCTGGTTGCTTGCCTGCACAAATCTAAACGGATTGCAATCTTGGCAGTTCGTTCCTGATGCTGAGGCCCGTGGTGACTTTCTGTTTTTCTTTATGAGGTCTGTTGGACCCTAAAGTCAATACGACCATATACAACCAGTACATCTCGATGTCACCGACCCATAAACTTGTACTACACTTGATAGATCCGCTGACTCAATATGGTGATACGATGTGATACGCTCGGCCCAAAACTGGTGGCTCACCATCGTTTGGCAGCAGCCAAGCGCAAATCTCTGAGCTGCAGGGAAGCTGGAGATGACCTCCGCAGTAGAGCAAATGCTCTTGGCATCTCTTGGTAATGTTTTCAGTTTACTCAAATTGATGCTGGCCAACCAAAATGTAGTTCTTTCACATCTAGTGATCTTAAGTAGATCGACCTGTGTAGCAATACACCATTTGACCCCTCTAGAAGTCTTTGCCGGTGGTAGACTAGATGGTAACACTGGTGTGAGACGATGCGAATTTGCCAAAAGTAGGAGTATGGGCGACTCCAAGGATGACGAGGTGGAACGTATGATGGGACCATGGGATGTCAATGGAAAGGTAAACGCAGTCAAGACTAGTTCTATGTGATGCAGCATCGCATAATGCACTCCGGGCTTGTGATTTTTCATCAAGGTCTGATCAAGTGAATCGGACGGGGACGTGCAAATAAAATCATCAGCACTGGAAATTCATCAAATGTAGTCGAGAGTATGGTCCTAAAATTGTTTGTTGATGCATGGCAAAAATTCTAAGTAACTTACTGCAAATTAAATCAATCGGATTAATGAAGCAATAACCATTGGAAGCCAGTTGTAGGTAGACTCGCGTTAAGCTATGGCAATCCTTGGATTCTCAGGTACCTCACAGGCATCTCGGAGCCAAAAATGTCCTCACACTGCTGCAACCAAAGGTGACTGGAACTGGTAGGAGGTTGAGAACAAAAAACACTTTAAAGAAGGGCAAACCTTTTTAATCATATCGGCATTAGTTGCAAAGTTGATTTATGTCAAACAAACAAACGAACGAACGAAGGAACGAAGGAACGAAGAAACAAACAAACAAACGACAAACAAACAAACAAAAAACAAACAGAGCAATTTGCTCCAAATCCTATGATTCTATATGTCAAAGAGCCTTCGGCCTTCGTAACATTTCGGAACGAGCAATTTATATCAAGTTGTTAGGATGGCTTTGGTACACCTTGAACAAGTCTTATTACCCAGGATGCCGGGAAGCATGCTGAAATCTTTCCAATCAACACATCCACCATGTTGCTTTGAGATGTTTTGCTGGCTGGTAGATTCATCCACCATTTCATTCCTTTCCACCCATGCCTACTCAGCACTTCTGAACACTACACCTGCACCCTTCCAGTTGGCTGCGCCCGGTCCGGCTGCTCTTCTTCATCATCAAGATCTATTTTGGCTTCGGGCACCTCTTGCTTAGCAAGGCAATATGTCTGATGAAGCTGCTTCATACAATCATGCACAAAAACAGGTTCAAAAACTCCCGGTGCACCTTGCAGCTTGTATCATCTTCAGCTACCTGCATCCGCAATTCAAGAAATCAATGCAAATTAACTTGTCCTACTTTTGATGACAGGGACCGGGGGGGCCTGACCTTGGACCAAGCAAAGGCCGCCGTTTGTTGCAGCCACAATGTGTCTTCCTGCCCCCAATGCACCAGGAGCAGCACTTCACCTAGTGACTCCTCAGCGCCTGAATGTCAAACGGAGTGACGCCACCAACAAATTGGGGAACTTGAGTGCCAATGCATTTTTTTTGACCTACAGTATTTAAGTTTTCATAATTGTGATTTTGGCAATTTGAGGAGTAACAAACCGTAAAGTGGACGATGGCGAACGAGTTTTCAACATGTTATGTTCAAATGTATCATTTTCTTGCTTGCCTTGCTTTTTGGAAGGGGGGACAATAGTCCTCCATTGGATGGAATCATAACAGCTGAAACATGTTGAAATATGCATGGATGATTGACTCAACGCAACCCAAGCTTTCTCTATCCCTTTAGCCCTCCAACGCCTTCGTCCAAGATCAGCTCCACTTTTCCGCAGCTATAGCCTCCTTTCTTGTTGTCACCAGTGTCGGTGTACAACCCTTTGGCCACGCCACGTAAAGGATCAAAATACCGCAGCCTGTAGCGGCTCTTTCGGATGGTCAAAGTTTATGGGCCCTCATTGAGACCCCACTTGGGCAAAAACGAATGAGACGTCAAAGTATGTCTCAGTCCAACTAGCACCCTTAAGCCTTAAACAGGATGTTGAAAAGTTGAAATCAATCCTTCAAGTTGCAGCTCATTCCGTCCCCCCATCCATTTTTGAATTCAACCCTGCTAACTTCAAATAACCTCTGGATAAAGGTCAGTTAAACACTGCTTCAGCTCTTCCAGGTATCTGTTGGAATATGTGGACAGCCATCGGACAGCCTGGCAGTACGCAGAGTCGGTTCCAACTGTTCCAAGTTCTTGGCCCTTTCGCTGTCCAAGGTGTACAACAATGATGTCCTCGAAGCTGAGCATCGGTGGAAGAGCATCCAAGTCTAGCAAATAATGGTGCCTCCTCATACTACCTATCTTGCACAATTCCGCAATATTGTTGATTTTTTTGTTGGGTTTTGAAAGTACATCAAAATAACTACATATACGTCCTTCCTTGAGGTCCCTGCAATCGACCTGCCGAGCGACAATGCCCGATCCAGTAGCTGTTGTGGCCGCCGGTCCAGGGTGCTGAAACTCACCGACTCCTCCTGAAGGAGCAAGGTCCGACTTGTGATTCCGTCTGCCATCTGTTTTTTTCCCCTTTGATTCACGACCCCAATGTTCTTTTGATTCACCAGTCAGCAGCATCTTTATCCAAAATATGAAGAACTTGGACATCTACAGTAGATACAAATAACTCAAATAACTATATATATATATACTCATACTCGGCACCACCGCTGCACCATGCTGACAAGACACTGTGCAAGGTTCCTCTTCAGGCACAAGGCCAGAGAGCTGTTGTGCCATGAAGCGGCGCTGCAATTGATGTTTTGAAGACGGAACATGCACCTTCACCTGCACCGCAACTGGGAATTTGAAGGAAAAACAGAGCGCTAGCAGTTGGTAAGCCATCAAAACGGGAAACTCTTAAGAGCCTCTTTATTTTTATTTTCTGAGTGTAGTGTGCAACGCTTTATGGAGCCATCCTCCAGATTAAACCAAGTTTGGTCTTCACGCATGCTTGCAAATACCTCTGATTTCGTAAATACTCATGAAGGAAATGGTGTGAACATCTTTGGAACAAAGCATTCATCTTCATTCACAACATGCTATTGAAAATTGCTAACTCTGAGGATCATCCAACACCTCAAGAAGGCGTCGGTGGAGCTCATAAACTCGTTGCAAGGTTTTTAAGCGCTGATTCTCGGCCGATAGAGCTTGGCTTAAATGCGATGGGACAGTCATGTCCTGCTAACAGCCATAAGCAATTCAACAAAGGAAAACAACGCAAAATGTATCATCATGTTGGTGTTTGATATTGGTACCGTTCAAAGATGTTGGACCTCCTTGACAGATGGAAAATGATGAAAGCATGCTTTGCTAAACATTGTGAATGTTAGATTGACATGTAATTGCATTACTGCATGCCACATCATCTTCCAGTCTCATCATAGAATGTGTCACATGCATTCGTGTCCCTCTGCAGCTTGAGAGGCTACAAGCAAACGACAAAAGACAAGGTATCTACACAGGATCAAAAGGCAACAAACTCCTGCATGGTTGGTGCTGACATACCAATTCTGCGATACCTTGGGCGGGTGAAGAATATTTCATGCGGAAGTTTTTGTTCTTTCGCGACAGGAGCTACAAAAACGCAATCACTATCAATATATATACTGTGAATTTGCATCCATGAGTAGCATAGTGTTCCAATCCAGGGTTTCGACTTACCGAAGTCTCGAAGGCTCAGGAGGGCCAGAGGTGGGTTGCGGTGTGGTTCGTGACTTGTGCCATTTCGCTTGGGTGCACTAAATCGAGAAGTGTACCTTTGAAGTCAGGGACTTCAATCAACTGCAGGGCAGTTCGCCTTCTGACGGTCTCTCAGAGCTTGGTATCTTGGGGAAAAGAACGGTTTTGCTGCCAGTGGGACTGGCTCTTGGGTTTGTTGCTGCTACTGAAACTGATTGCTTATCCAATCACATTGGTAGCGGAGCTGCTGCTGACGCAGTGAGCTCCAGGGGATTTTGATCATCGAGTGTGGCAAACGCTGAATAGTGATCATGGAGGAAGGGACGGCGACTGGCTCTACGCTGGTGCCCAACCAGTTAGCGGCATTGGTGCCGACCTATGACCCATCCAAAGATGATTTGCAAGTTTACTGCCAAAAGGTCGAATTGCTTACCGCGACATGGCCGGAGGGTAAATATACGGAACTTGCAACGAGACTCATACTTGGATGTCAGGGAACGGCTTTCATGAAGTTGCAGTTGTGTCGCGACGACATCACCAAAAACGATCGCAAGTCCATCAAACGCATCATCGAACTGCTCGGAGGCCACCCAGTAGATGAGGTTAGACAAAAAAGATGGTTTTAGGTTATAGACTATTTTCTAACTAATAGTTAATTTGAAATTGACTATTAGTTAATTCATGTGTTTTGCCTTTACAGGTAACTCTATTGAATTGCCTTTTTGTTCCAAAGGTAACTCTTCAGAGTTGCCTTTTTTGTCAAAGGTAACTCTTCAGAGTTGCCTTTTACAGAAAGCCG
>DF241312.1:0-15998 GCA_000507305.1 Breviolum minutum Mf 1.05b.01 | reverse complement strand
TTAATTTTGATATATTTGTATTTTTTAATTCATATATTTTTCATTGCCTTGTTTAATCAACAAATCCAAAATATTTGTTTGAAAGAAAACAAAAATCAAAAACATGAATAAATGATTGAATTCAAAAAATAGATAACCCAAATGTAAGGCAAAAAACGAAGAGGGATGATCTGCGACACTTGAAGGAAACCATGTTTGGGATGGTTTTGAGATAGGCCAGTTTGAGAGTTCTTTAAGACGTACTTTGCATTGATATATTTGAGACTTATTTGAGAGACATGATTTTTGGTTCAAAAAATTGGCACCAATATATTTGAGAGCCATTGGATTTTTTGGGAGTATCTGGCATGAAACTATGAGAATTAATTCAGACTTTTTTTGAAAGACTTTGGCATGAAACTATTTGGAATGGTCTCTTCAAACGGCGAGTAGGTGTTGTTTCTTTTGGTTCTTCGGCACCTTCTTCTCCATCCTCCTTTTCTTCCTTATCTTTCTTCTCTTCCTTTTCACCTTCTTCTTCTCCTTTTGGTTTTTCTGGCTCTTTCTTCTTGTTGTCCTTGGCCATGGCTAGTTCTGCTTTGTATCTTTCCCTGGGACTTCCAGGCAAAAAAACGCACAGTGGTCCTTTTAGGGGTGACCAACCCTTCACTCATGAAAAAGAAAAAATATTGAACATGTACAATGACGTTTTTTTTGGTTTTGGCCTTGTTTCCTTTAAAGGCTTTTAGCCACAAACCATGAAATGTTGATGTTTATAATGTTTGTAAAAATATGTTTCAACATTTCTCTCCCAGGTTCTTAATAGCTTAGCTTGAGCAAATCACCTTGCAATGCATTCTTCCATATGGATGCAACCTCGTGTTTTGGCATGTTTGTTTTTGTTTTTTGAAGCTATGTGTGAAAAACATGGATGCATAATTGAAAAAATCCAACAAATGTTTGAAAAAATATTGAAAAATTCAACAAATAAAACATATTCCTTTGAAGTTTGCTTTGAAATTTCAAGGCAAACTTCAAACTACCTTTGAAGTTTGCTTTGAAGTTTCAAGGTAAACTTCAAAGGGTGCCATTGAAATTTCAAAGCAAACTTCAAAGCTGACTTTGTAGTTTCAAGGCAAACTTCAAACCCTCTTTGTAGTTTATATCAAAGTTCAAAGCCTCTTTGAAGTTTCAACTAAAACTTCAAACTTGCCTTTGTAGTTTGCATTGAAACTTCAAAGTCACCTTTGAAGTTTACTTTGAAATTTCAAAGGCACCCTTTGAAGTTTACCTTGAAATTTCAAAGCAAACTTCAAAGGTAGTTTGAAGTTTGCCTTGAAATTTCAAAGCAAACTTCAAAGGCTTTTGTTGTTTGATGTTGATTTTTCAATATTTTTTTGAAAGATGTGTTGGATTTTTGACAAACTAACTCTCAAATAACTCTCAAATAATTCGCTCTGACAGGAATAATTTTCAAACATCTCTCCATGAACCCTCCAATACCTTTCAAATAGTTCTCAAATACTTCACTCGTACAGAAACAGTTTCAAGCATCTCTCCATGAACTCCCTTGTTCCTTTCAGTAACTCTCCAATAACTTTCAAATAACTATTCACTGATCCAGCAACAGCTCATTAAGACATCTTTTTTTCTCTCTTCATATCTTCTCGCAGTAGCACCATCCTTTTCACTAAGGGCCCATCCTTTTCACGAAGGGAACTATTTTCATACAACAGTCTNATTTGTTGATTTCGTCATTTGTTTATCTTTTTGCTTTGTAATCTATGTATCGTTTTATTTAGGTACTTTTTCTTCAGTTTCAAGGATTGTTTTTTTGAACTTATTGTTGTTCATGCATTCCTGTTTCATTTTATGTATTCACTTACTTGTAACTTCTTTTCAAGTATGCATTTATGTATGAATTTATTCATGGAAAAGTGTATTTATTCATATGTTTTTTCATATGTTTATTGTTGTTTTCATTCATCTTTTGAACCAATTCATTGACTGTTTTGGGGAATGATTTGTTTTTTTATTGATGTTTTGTCTTTGTTCTCTATGGCATTCATTGTTTCATGCAACACACTATTTTATGTATTCATCTGGTCTTTTTCACTTGAACATGCATCTAACCTTTACATTGATCCTTCTTTTCTATTGGTATATTTGTTGAAAGGATTTTTCTGTTCATTCATGCATTTGTTTTTTGGCATTCCAGTATCCAATCAAACGAAACAATAAATGAATATAATTTGAATAGAACAGACTCGGTAAAAAAATGACAAAGAATAGCACGAATTAGTTTATAATTAAAGTCAAAGTCAAAGAACTGCAAAAATAAGAATTTAAATCAAGAAGTAAATAGATGAATATTTTAGAAAACAAATGCTACATTCTTTCCATGAAATCTGGAGTTTAGCTAAACCCGTTTCAGATTGAAAATGCAAAAGCAAAGAGCAAACTGAAGTTTCAAAATATCTCTCCATATAACTCTTCACAAGCAACTGTTTCATTGTGTGAATGCTGCATTCTCTTTCTGGTGCTATCAAAATAGTTTGAAGCCAATTCGTTTCCAATGTCCATGTCGGAACAAACAAAAACACAACCCAGTGGCTGTCTGAAAAAAGGCAACTCTGAAGAGTTACCTTTGACAGGAAAAGGCAACTCATTAGAGTTACCTATAGGATATAGCCTAAAAAGTTAACCCAAGAATTAACTAATAGTTAGAAAATAAGCTATTTTTTCTAAATAGCCTCAAACCTTCTTTTTTGTCTAACCTGATCTACAGGGCAGATCTATTGGAAGGACTGGTTCTTTTCCCCTTCAGAAGAATGGCGATTGAACACCGTCAGTGGGAAGGACTTCTTGCAGGGGCGCAACGTGATGCCGGAGAGGTGCTTTCCTGCTTTATTTCTGCGTGCCACCTCTGGTCGCTGGAAGTGACTCTACTCCCAAACACGGAAGTCCTCGCCACTAGAATTTCCCGATGGCACGCGGAGCCAGAGCATATCCAAACCATATGATTATTTCTGTGAAAACAGGGCAAATCTGTGTAGCATGGTGCAGTTTTGGTTCGTAGTATTTAGGGTCCTTTCTCCCAATTCTTGTGTGCCTTCTTTGGTTCTGCCTGTTGCCTGTAGATGGTCCTCATGTAGTCTTGATGAGCTATGCAAAGGAACATGTGAATGACTCGACAAACAACTTCAGTGTGCCAGTGCGCTTTGATTTAGGGACGTGTGAGCCTGCAAAAATGAAGTAGCAGGTAAGATTCAAAACGTCCGCATAGTAGTCACGCTCCTAGATCCATGATAAAAAAATGTCAACTTACCCTTCCCCCATAGGCGCAAATGTATTTTCCAGAAATGGCTACAACTTCAGTCACCGACACATTTTAACATCCATCCCGCAAGATTCCTGTCTCACAGTAGATGCGTTCAACGGCTTGTAATGAAATGGGAGGTTCGTGGAAAGTAGCGTGTGCTTCTTGTGAGTCGGTCGCACGCTCTGAAACCGAACTGAAACCAACCAAGTTGCGTATGCTTCTTCTCCAAGTGCTTCAGCAACGTTTCAATGTCTACATCCAAGCCTACAAGCACAACTGCAAAGTGGAACTAGCGAAAGCGTGTGAAACCTTCACATCAACAAGGAAGGGAAATGAAAAATACTTGGAATCATGAAAAATGCTGAACATCTCCAAGTTGGATCAAAACTTACACTGAGAAAAACAAAAAAACAAATCAGCATCAAATCATAATTTCATAGCCACTGCCACTGCATATGCAGTATTCTTTCCACCGTTCCTTGAATTGAAGAACGACAAAATGGAGACACTCTGCTTTCGCTTCAAATATAGTGATTCACTTGGTGAGACGTGTGAAATGAATGAGCCAGAGATTTGCCGCTGATTTGCTTGTGATGCCTGTGTTTTTTTCTGCTGTTCTCACCTTTCCCTGCTAAATCATTGCCCTAGCTGTAGGGGCTGAGTCAAGAATATGTCCACAACTTAAGGAAAACAAACAGACAAAAAATATAGATCAAGAAACAAAGGAATTGATATTTCATGCTCTATTTCATACACTTTCCTCATGGCAATTTGATGCTATCTAGTTGGCTATTTGTTTTTTTTCTGTTTTTTTTCTCAGTTTCAACGGTGGTCCTTTTGCACCATATGAACGGGTTTTTTGGATCGAAAAAAATTCGGCAAGTCGAGAAAAACGGCGCTGTTCCAAAGAGGCGTTTCCCGGCCTCGTCCTTCAATGGTGGGATAGACCCATGTCACAGACAAGAAAATCTCTCCACTCACCTGTCGTGAAAGCGGATCACAGAAATGAAATAAAGAAACAAAGAATAGACTTTGCAGAGTCTTAAAGTGATTGCAAAGTCCGCGTTTCTCATCATTGATATGCATTGCTAAGAAGACCATTTGGTGATCAAAAAAATGCATGCAAAAAAATGTATGCAACAACACCTAATGATCAAATAATGACCATACACTTAAGAAAACCATAAAACCCCAAACTGACGCATAGTCATCATATGATGATCAAGGAGTCAATAGAATAATCGTTACAGACATTTATCGAATGACAATTAGTTGCGTCCTTTTCCAGTAATCATTTCGTGATATATCGTGTATATATATATATATGTTTATTTATGTTAGATGGACCTTTGGGGTCTATTCTGCACCCCACCGGCCTCAATAGATACATGGCTCCACTGGAAATATAATGTGTTTTTTGAATTTCAATAGCATGAAAAACATGAATCCCCCAGAAGCCTTGGTGGATTATTGTTTAATGCTTTTAATTCGGCACCTCAGGGGTTTGGATCCTGGGGCCAGGGCCGCCGGAATCTAAAACATTAAAAACATTATTGCTTTCATTTTCAAGGTCCTGTCTAAACATATGTTCAATCTGCAAACGGAACATTTTTTTTGCAAGGGTATCTAGCGCGAAGCACAGGTCGGCGAGAAACTGGCGACTTATATTTTGTTGTTTTGGTCATGCTGTACGGCTGGTATGTGATTGCCGTATCTAGCGCGGATCTAGCGCGAAACTAGCGCCAGTGAAGCGTTTTTTTTCGACTTGCATTTTCCAAAATGTTTCTGCTCAATCTGCTCATGTACTACCCGAGTACAAGTCAAAGTGCTTTCCCCACAGCAGAAGAAAATGATCAAACCACCTTTAAGTCAATGATGCAGCTACATACTGAAGCCTCCTGCAAATTTGAAACCCTTGACATGAAATCTACTAGTTGAATCGGCACACGCGATAAGGCTAGGAAAGTCTAGCGCCAAACTAGCACTACCTATGGGGGGAAGTATTTCACTGCATATTACAGGACTTCGCGTTTGAACTATGCAGCATGAATAAGTGCACCTTGGTCATAAATTTCAACTAGGGGTTTTTTTCGGACAACATTTCAGATTCAATGTGTGTAAAAAAAAATAAATATATATATATATGTATATTAAACAAATGATCTAATGATCACATAACAATAATACAATCATATAATCAGATTCAGCGTTACAATGGATCCTATGCAATCATGTGCGATCATGGTGCCACCGGTCTTGCAAATCTAGGATGTACAGGTATTCTGAGATGCCCTCAAACGGATTATCAAATGCACGCGACGCGGTCGATGCGTTCAGGGCGTTCAACCCTCAATGAAATGCTTAATTTTTCTGCTGAGCAGATTTGCCGAGAGATTCATCGTCTGGAATGCGAAACCCGAGGAAACACGGGGAAACCTGAGATTCACGCCGATGGCATCGCATCCCGTGTGCTTCAGCCGGCCTTGGAATCCTCTGCTTTCATCGTCTTCTTCGAGTCGTGCCTGGATGACCTCGGTACACCATTGCAATTTTGGGGGGCCATCCCCTGAGCATCGATTTTTGATTCGAATCAATTAGACCCCTATGTTTTTTTGATTTTGAAAAAAAAAGGAAATTCAACAAAAAAATCAAGTGTTTTGAATGTTTTTTTTGTGAAAAATGATTTTTTAAAGATGTTTCCTTTTGATTGTCTTTTTGATTTTCTTTTTGATTTCTGCTTGCTATAATCTTTGGTTTCAAAGTAATGGTCTGCCTGCCAGTTTTTGGGTTCAAGGAAAAATACGTGTAAAGCAAACCAACTAGTGGAAAAGACAAGCAAGGCTTTGGAAAACGCCCAGGGGTTTGGAAAAGTCCCATGGCAGAAAAACAAGAAGAAGAGCCAGGCTTTGGAAAAGGCTGCAGGAAAGGTGGCGCCAGACATTTTTCCAAGCCATATGTCGACAAGGGCTTAGTGCAGTCTGTTTTGCAAGACAACAAAGAGCTTTTGCAAGACCTAAAAAATTACGAATGCACCAGCAAAAATAACTTTCCAGATGCCAAGGGTTTGGTACAAACCCTTTCTTTGTGGAAGGGTCTTCTGAGGTTGGCAAGGTCAGGAGAAATCCATTCCCAACCCCTTCGAACAGCCTTGATCAAATTGCTGTCTGAATGTCCAGAGATCAACACATCTGGACACTCAAGCCAGGTCTGCCTCTACCATGTTCGAAAGGTTGGAGAATGGCCTGTTGGCATGTGCAGCCAGGCTGACAAGTGCACAATACGAACACCTGCAAGGTGGTTTGAAATTGTTGGATGGGAATACTCCAGGAAAGAATGCTTGGGAAAAGGAAAGAACGTTGGAAAAGGCCAATCCTCCACAACAGGAAAAGACAAATGCTTTGGAAAAGGCACAAGCTTTGGAAAAGGCTGAGAGCTCCCAAGCCAAACTTCCAGTGAAAGATTCAAAGAGAAAGCATGTGAAGTGAGCATGGACAACCAAAGGTTTTCCCAAAGATGTTTCGGAGCCCAGAGAGCACAGAAAAAGCTGAAGCAATGCCAGTTGCAGCAGTGGCCATGGACAGGAGGAGGCCCGGAAATAAAAATGCACCGTTGGAAAAGGGTGAACTGCACCAGGCTTTGGGGTTTGGCACAAAGCCACAGAAGAAGCCTGCTAGTGCTTTGGGAAAAGGTAAGAAGGCTGGCGCTGAAGCCTGCTGGTGCTTTGGAAAAGGTGCAGGGGCAAAGGACGCCTGGGGTGAAAATCAGGAAAACTGTTGCCAAGAAGTCAAACCCCAGAGCTTATTTAACAGGAACTAAAGAGGAAGGCAGCCAACTGCAACTCATTGTTGAAGTCACAGCCAAGAGGTGTTTACAGGGCTATATGGAAATCATAGATCAGATTTGGACATCTTTGGAAAAGGATCATCTGACAAAGGAAGAAGCTGCGGACCTCCGAGAAAAGTTGCGCAAACAATGGGGCTGCTAAATCACAAGAAGCATTTGGGACAGCGCATGTGGAAAAGGCTACAGGAAAGGCCCTTAGTGGTTCATGGAAAGGAGCAAAACCCAGAGATTTTGCAAGACTTGAAAACAATTGAGCAAATTGGCAACACACAGACACACACACTTCAACAAAAACTAAGGCATCAAGCGCCGAAGTTATGAAAGAAGATGTTCCATTTTTTATGCAAAACAACGCAGTATAACAGCTTGATCAACAGTTTCAAACCAATCAAAATCTGCAGGTACACAAGACTGGCCAAGTCTTGCTTCCCTCTTTGATGCATAGCTTCGTTGGACAGAGTAGCATCAAAGAGCTCTGTCCCCCTGCTGAAGTATCTTGTCGAACAATGTAATTGTAAACAACCCAAATGACCTCTTCCAAAAAGTCTTGTAGTGAAGTATTTGATCGAAGAATGTGGTTGAAAATAAAATAAACCAATAGCTTCTCCAACAAGATCATCTGGAAACCAAACATAGACGAGTACAGGTTTTACTTCTTTTGAGAAGGTACACACACACACCCAGCCAAGAGGGCTGGGTGTTCAAGGCATCTCTTTTTTGCTCTGACTCAAAGGACTCAAGGTTCTCCAGCTGCTGCATGGTGAAGTATCTGCTCCATGTCGAGGAACTGCTACATAGCCAAAGGCATAGTTGCTTCACCTTCTTGATCAGACGAAGCCATCAAACCATCAATGGGTTCGAGGTTGGCATACGAAGGTTGCGCATTGCCTGAACCAGCAGCAACATTTCCACGATCTCCACGAGGTGAGCGGGATCTTGGTCGAGAGGATAAGGCATCTTCTGGTAAACGAAGGAAGGACTGAAGGGCTCGTTTACTCATAGTTGCAGCCATACTTTGCCTTTGGGAATCAATGCTACTCTCGGTGCTGATAGTCTCTCCCACAAGGTTACGTTGATCCAGTTGGGGAGGTGGATCAATGATGAGTAGGCTGAACTCTTCCTTCTTGGCCACAAGCAACCAACCATTTTGAGAAGTCCAAACCTTTTTAACCCACCATCCAGGGAGGTTGTTCATCTTGTTCCACTGATAGTAGATTTGATCAGAATCGTGATCAGCATCTTCAGGGGAGAAAGCTTTGGTTGCCTGGAGGGCAACAGAGGAGCATTTCCAAAATCGAACCATCTTGCGCTGTATCTGGTGGTCTGTCTTGTGTTCCACATGTTCTGTGTGCACGTAGTCCATATGCTGTTCAACTTCTTTGCGGATCCCACCCACAGCTGATTGGATGAGTGCTTGCAAATCACCAGCACTGTCATGTCCAACATTGAAGCCCAGGCCCACCAAGCTCTGAAGTTGTCGGACCGAAGTAAGTGGATCAGGAGCATCCTAAGGAGCATCAACAGGTCCGATGGCGTTCTGGTTCGCCATAGCTGTGTGAGAAATGAAGTACGAGGGGGGTGATATTAGGGTAAGCAGCCAATGCTAAGCCAAACTTAGAGAGGGACGGTACACCTGACATCTTGAAAAAATTCACACCTCAGAAACGCAATGTAAATCAAAAACACAAGTTTCAAACATCAAAACGAAGCACATACACAATAAAACAACAAGCATCCAAAACAGTTCACCGGAAAAAGCATGCATTCTTTTTTGAAGACAAGCACTCCAGAAAAAGTCTGAGTTAAAAAGGTTCCCCACATCAAGAGGTAAATACCTCCACAGAGCGGCTACGCTACGATGTCAGAGTTAAGGCCACCGTCAACACTTTCAAAAGGTTCTCGTTGTGACCTGACTTGATCTTTCCAGGAGGTATCCCATGGCAGACTGCAACTCTATGGATAGTGGATTCTGCTTCATCAGGTTGATTCTGCCACCAATGGTCCATTGCAACAAAATCTCTCTCGATGGTCTGACGAGATACAATATCGAGTTTCAGTCCTTTAAACCAAGCCTTGTACTTGGTATCGCTGAATGATTCAGGCATGTTGGTCTGGAGCCATGGGTTAATACTGCCAGGTGTGACCAGCAGTTGAGCAGGATCAAAGGCAGCAGATTGGTTGCCACCTTCAATAGGGGAAGGAGCTCCTTGGGAGGAAGGCTGGGAGCTACCTGCTGGTGCTGGAGCTTCTGGAGGAGGAGCAGCAGACCCAGCAATGGCTTTGAGTTCCGCAATTTCAACTTGAAGTGCAGCAATCTGATGTTGGGCGCCGGAATCAGCTTGAGTAGCAGGAAGCCACTTTTGCATTTGATCAACAAGAAGCTTGGTCATGTGTGGGATAGCTTCTTTTTTGTCTGATGTTAATCCATCTTGGAGAGCTTTATGTTGGGCAAGTCGGTCAAGGTCGATGCCACGAGTTCGAATTTGGGCAAATATCTCACTGACAAAAACAACTTGGCTGATTTCTCCCATAGTAACCACATAGACGTCCCTTCCATTAGCAAGTTTCCTCAGCCAAAAATTCTCACTGCCTTGATATAATATTTTGCAAAGGGGTAGGGTAAGAAGATCACAGCCTTCTATGTCTTTGAATTGACCCGAGCTGGAACTTCGAATAACTCGAGGAAGAGGAGGACCATGAAGTCTCTGATTGTCATAGTACTCCTCATCTGCCCTCCAATGCGGACTCAAACGGATGTTTGGGTTTCTTCCAGTAATAGTCTTGCCACCTGTAGAAGGAGTTTTGGGACAAGAATGTCCAATTGTGGCCTGTGAAGGCATCATTGGTGTCGGTCTCGGTGATGCATAAACCTGTTGTCCCCATGGTGGAAAGGGAGGTGGAAATTGTGGAACATTTGGCATCATCCCAGCCATGCCCAGCCCTACTACTCGAGAACGAGGAAAAACCACTTGAGCTCCTGGTGGTTGCCATGAAGCCCCCAAATATTGAGCTGGAGTAGGAGATGGTTGTGACGAATCCAAAGCATGTTGAGAAGCACTTGGTTGTCCTGGAGGGATCTTCGCAGATTGTTGAGACAAAGGTGTTTCAGCCAAAGCAGAAGGCCTTTGAATTCGCTTATCCAATGTAAAGTTGCCCGGAGGTTGGGGTGGAGGGGGTACCGGTGCCCCTTGCCCCATAGGATGTATCCACCTAGGAAAGTTAACCAATGGAAGGAGACCGTGACCTTTCCATAGCCACCATTAATCCAAGGTGAAGAAATCCAGTTTGATGCTTGAAAGCTGCCAACATTCAGAAAATGACATCACAGAAGAAAAGAACAGAGGAGAAAGAAGGAAGACCAGAAAAGGAAAGAAGAGGAAGACAGAGGGAAGGGAGAGGAAGCACAAGAAGGACAAGGGGAAAGGGAAGAAGAAGGAACAAGGAAGCAAGAGAAGCTTTCATCAATCACCTGTCAATCAAAAAATTGAATCTGCACGAAGCAGCACCTGACAGTCATTGGCAAAACGCAGTCGCTCTCGCAATGTTTTTTGGAAGACCACCAATCCAAGATATGCCAAATGCAATCACTGAAGTGAAAAACATGAGCAGCACTCCGGAAATTCCTAAAAACCAACAAAAACCAACAAGAATTGGACACCCTACCAACATCAAACGAACTAATGACTTGTTGCTCACATCTTAGTGTTACAAGTATACCAGCAGACTCTCACATCTACTGCAGGTCCACAAAGGTGCCATATCTTCGAGCCACAGTAGTAGGCATACCATGCCTTTTTGGAATATCTCGGAAGTGTGGTAGGAATTTTTCATAGAGTGATATAGCTGTAGATTCCCCCAGAGGAACAATATTACCGAGGTCCAACAGTGGGTCCAGGAGCTTCAATAGCGTTCTTGTAGGTGAGCATCACTCCACACACTGTGGTGTGTTCAGACCTTGCCACCGTGCACTTTTCTTTTCCTCGAGCCACCCCATGTTCTCCACAAAGACGTTGGATCTCTTCATTGCCTCCTGACATCTGGTTGATGTGAGGATTTCGTCCAGTGTAGATCCCACCAATGAAGACTGGCAGAGTGCCTTTTCCAATCTTCAAAATCTTCCTGGAGAGCTCCTTAAGGCTGTGTGAAAACTGGCGGGTTTTTGCAGCAACTTCTCCTGCAGAATAAAATCCGTATGATGGGTATCCACATTTTGCCAAATCCTTGTGCGTAGTGAAATCTCCTGGTCGAATCAGCTCTTCAGCAAGGATCAATGATGCCCCTTTGTTTGTGGCGCCATGTAAAATATGGTACACATTGGAGTCATTGTTCTGGAATGGAGCCCTCATCCCGACATGTGTGGGGACGAACAAAGCAAAGCCCAAGGCATTTGGGACTTTGAAGGTATAGGAGTCTTCAGCTTGGGCGTTGGACATGTTTCCAGATTGAGCAAAGATAGATGCCATGTTGCCAATAACTTCTTCTGGCGCAGTAGGATTCTTGGAACGTAGAATCTGAATAAAGCTGTCATATTGACGTTTGCTCACCCTTTGAACCAAGGCAAGGGAGTTGGCTCCAGGGGTCTCACAGGGAGCTTTGGTCCGGGTTGGGTCATCAAAAGCTTTTTGCACTGATCTTTTCCAATCTTCATTCAAAGATTGGGTTTTTGGGATTGCCATCATTTCATCAGCTGATGTCTCTTCTTCAGCTGGAATTTCTCTTTCTTGTGAAGGTCGACTCCAATCCGGTAAGTCAAATTCGACAGGAGGAAGGATGTCCACCTGTGCAGATTCAGCTTCAGATTGCGACTGTTCACGATGAGAGGTAGTAGTCAAAGCTGGAGCTGTGGCTGGCAAAGTTCTGGAATGTAAGTGAATATCTCGAGAACAGAGCAAAGGAGGCTTTGGAGGAAAAGAGCGCCTCCTACTATGCTTGGAACGGGATCTCGACCTCGACCTAAGGGTTGAGCCTGGTCTGTCTCTAGAACGGTGTTGACCTTGAGTGGGGTTACCATCTTTAACCCTGGCATACACCGTTGAAGTGTGGTCATTATGTACCTGTCTGAATCTTAGACCTGTGGTAAATAGGATGCGAGAAGTCGCGGTTTTCAGTAAAAACCGTCCTCGGAGGTCAGGAGAAGGATGAGCAGGCCTCAAGCAATGCAAAGAAGGCTTTGGAAAAGGCCTCTGCGCTGCCAGACAATAGCAACAAGTCAGAGAAGGCTTTGGAAAAGGCCTCTGCGTGGCAGGGGAGGGTTTGGAAAAGGCATCAAGCAGCACGGCGCCAGAGCCAAATGGCGCCACATTGACACCAGCCCCTTTTGTGGAAAAGGTGGTGGTGCCAGAGCAGGGCAAGAAAGAAGAGCAGGCTTTGGAAAAGGCCACAAGCAATGTGGTGCCAGAGCCAAATGCAATCACATTGAAAGCCTCAAAGAAGTGCGGGTTGTAGTTGATTGGCGCAACTCTTTGGAAAAGGATGGCCATGTGCCGGAGGTGGCTGATGTCCATGTGCTGCCATATGTGAACAGCAGGTGGAAGGAGGGCCAAGTCTATCAAGATGTAAGGGACCAGATGAGGGCAACGCACAGGTTGGCAGAAGGTTGGCAGCCATGGAAAAGCAGCCTGGTGTGAACAAACATTTGCATTGTTGTCGGGCCACAGTAATTGCCAGCAAGGGTAGTCTTCAAAGATTTTGCGCAAGCGGTGGCTGAGTACATTGATGGCAAAGCGCCTTGATTGCTTTGGAAAAGCTTCAGGCTGCAAGTACCTGGGGGCCTTGGAAAAGGCCCAAACACAGAAAACTTTGGAAAAGGTTAACAAGGCTTTGTGTTTCACTTAAGAATGTACGGATTTGGCATTGCTTTGGAAAAGGTGTTGTCTTTGTTTTTGCTTTGTTTCACCTGCGGAAATGACAAACCTTTGGAAAAGGGTTTGACTCAGGTGCCTTGTACAAATTTGTCAAAACTTTGGAAAAGGGTTTGGCATAGGTGCCTTGTGCATTTTTTTTGCATGTTTGGGGGCTGGAGGGAAACTAATACTTTTCTTCATAAAACTAAGCATTCGTTTCAACTTTTTGCCAGCCAATGCAATTTATTCAGGCGTTGTATTCTGACATGTGTCCTTGCGTCTTCAATTTCAAGTGACCTATGTCATGTTCTTCTTGGAGGATCCCCTGCGGGGACGCCCAAATGTGCATGAAACAACGAACCTGCCAGGAAGTTCAACCTTCTCCAAATCATAAGACATGATGTGCTTCCAAATGTGTGTGTTTTTTTTCAAATCTATCCCTCTGTCTTGTTTCTGGATGCAAAGTTTGATCTAGAAAAGCCTGCATTGTTTGCAATGAGTTTGCTACAAACAAGTCCTGTTGTTCCCGTCTTCGTTTTTGCAAGTCTGTATCGAGGAAAATACCAGCGCGCGCGGTTTCTCACATCAATGGACGGATCTCACATCAACCCAATGGCACACCGATTTTAATGATCTCACAATGAGCAGATCTCACCTCATCCCAATCGCACACCGTAGGAAACAAAGCCAGATTAAGCGAACGGTGCAGTGCCAATATCTACATTTCCATTGTGATTTGTGATTCCAGAATGTAAAAAATTATCATGCTTCAGATGCATGATAAAGAGCAGTTCGCCATGGCGCACTGGCCAGACAAACCTTGGAAGTACTGAGATGAATTCGAAGCGGCTGTCTTCGATTTGCGAACGGTAAGCCATTGTGAGCTGGTATGCGACCAAAAGATGTATTAATTGAAGACATAACAAATCCATTTCCTAGTGGCACACTGCCTTTCATCAAAGACCTGGGGGTTGGGGCGCTTATCTGTTAGGGGCCAGTTTCACAGTGGATTACAATCATACACAGCATAAGAGCCCGCAGCAACCCAGATTTCAGGCAGCACATATGTTGCGGGCACGCCATGGGTGGAAACATCTGGCGGCCAACCACACATCACTTAGCGAAGTGGAGCTTCCGAACGAGGTCGTCTAAACGAGGTTCAAACGAGGTCCAGAGATTGGCTAGGCCAGCCTTACTTGACTTGGCTTATTTGACTTGAGCCATTTGACTTGACTTGGTTTGCTCTTCTGACGTGTTTACTTCTTCTTGCGGGGGATTTCCTATCATGTAAGACATGTTTATTCATAAGCACACCTGCGGTTGGCACTTTACCTCCTAGAAAAGAACAACTACAGTCTAGGTGACATATCATGACAAATGCAGGTGTGCCTATGCGACTGGGGGACTGAACGCAACAAACAAACTACGAGATATATGTATGTGACACGTTTCTTTGATGAGCTACTTCCACATGTACACATGCAGTTGGCACCTTGACCTCCTTCAGAAATGAAACCACAGTCTAGGTGACATATCTGATGACAAATGCAGGTGTGCCTATGCGATTGGGTGACTAAACGCAACAAACATAACTTTTAGATATCAGTTTATATGACCTCTTATTGATGAGCTACTTCCATAGGACCCTGCAGTTGGCCCCAGATCTTTGCACAGGCATGAGTAAACCCATGAACCCAGTACCGCGCATAGACACTCACAGATGCTAGTGTGCCATTGCGTTTTGGGGTCTCTAAGCCTTAATCAATATGATTGAGAGGTTGGGATCTTATATGATAAGATCTACCTTTGTAAAGCTCCTTCCAACGGCACACCCATACTTGAGACGAAATCTGTCCCCCGAGACGAACGAGAAAGAACACATATACCCTGCAGTATCTTGAAACGAAACTCTGAGATGCCATGCCCAAATTCTGCATCGGGTCGAAAGTCAGCTGGCTGCAAAGGCAGCACAATGTCCTGTGACTTCCACAGAAACCACAACCACTATAGACAGATAATGAAAGATATACGAACATGTCGAATAACGAAAGCAAGGTCTATCGGTCTATCCGTCTATTGTCAAACATCTGTACATTTTCATTTGAAACACCGAGATCCTTACTCCAAGAGCTGCATCCAAGCTATCAACTCCACTCTCGAAACTGTATCCAAGGCAAAATCGAAGCCAATTCAATGATTCAAATTCAGAGATATTCAAATATGTTCAAACATGATTCAAATATATATGAGCTACGGACGAATTTGCTTGGGCGGGAAAATGCCATCACCAAATGTATGGTATCGGTTTTGGGGGGTCTCCTATCGGTTTTGAAGGTTCGCTGAGCTGCTTCAAAGTTTCAAGGCAACTTCTTACTACTCTGTTCATCCACTAGTTTTGTCGGCTACTCATACAATTCAATGATTCCGCAAAGTTGCGCTAGAGTTCATTTCAGGTATATACATGGATGTACAGTCTGAAGACATTGACACTTTCTCTTTGTGCCCGGCTTGAATCATGTTGAATCAAATTGAGTGTGGACAAAGGGAATTTTTTTTTCAAACCGATTCTTTTGCTGCAAAAGAAAATGCAGATCGTGTGAATCCGCAATTTTGTCAATTTTGAGTTTCAGTATCCTCTATACAGACAAGTGAAGAGTTTCATATCCTGCAGATAGAGATTGTGTGATTACGAAGATGTTTTGTACTGCTGTATGCTGCATCACGGCATCACGCTACTACCCCTGCTACGCCACTGCTGATCCACTTCTCGTTGAATAAATGAAATGAATTGGTAAAAAGAGACAAGTCGACAAAGTCAAAGTTCAGACACAAAAAACAAAAAATCATCAGGATATTCTTGGGGGAAAAGGAGATGCCGGACACGGAGTTTCTTCTTGTGTCTTCCGTCTCCCGAAACGTCATTCCACGGGGTTCGTCTCTTGCAGTTTCTTCCGGGTCTCCTTCGGCCTCGGGCCGAACTCCGACAGCGGAGGCAGCCAAGCCTTGCCGTG
>DF241311.1:37186-82941 GCA_000507305.1 Breviolum minutum Mf 1.05b.01 | reverse complement strand
TTTTATGACAAGCTGGCATAAGACCGGCGCTCATCCATTTTTATGACAAGCCAGCAAAAGACCGGCGCTCATCCATTTTTATGACAAGCCAGCAAAAGACCGGCGCTCATCCATTTTACCTAGGTATGTATATACACATATACACACATATATATGTACATAAATATACTTCTCAGAAGGAATGTTTACATATTTTTCCCGGCATCCCCCGGCGAGTTCTCCGCTCTCGAAAAAGCAACCTTGCCTCAAGTGACTCTTGAGGCAAATGTCCTGGTACGGCAGTCCTTAGCCATTGCAAATGGATTTAGGATGATTTGGGATGACAGCTTGGAATGTGACGCATCTCCCTCAATATTCCATGGAACACTGAAATGTTAGAACCATTTCCCACCATTTCATGCAACTCTTTCCTCTCCAACCTGTAGCAGTGGTTGAAGGCATTTCAAGATATTCCAAGCATATCTGAAGAACATTGCAGACTCGGACCAGGAGATGGCATAATGATACATAATGATGGGATATAAATGGATATGTATAAAGTATAAAGCGAAACCAACCCAAACCACACGAAAAGCAGCACTTTTTTCACCACAAAATGCTAAGAGCGTCATCGTTTCCGGTGATAAAATCTCTGACTTCTGTAATGCCTGTACCGCAGCCTCATCGCGAAGCTCCCCTTTTTCTAGAAATCCACCACCGAGTGGAGCTTTTCTGAAATTCAGCTCAATCGTACAACCAAAGTCTCTCAAGAGTTGACTGATAGCTGCAGGATCATAATCTCTTGGAAAGTGTCGGGATGCCCACAAAGCCAAAGATATAGTTTGGATTTTCGGCCAGCTCTTCTCAAGTGATCTCAGCACATCCATTTCAAAGCCATTT
Organism: Breviolum minutum Mf 1.05b.01; assembly: GCA_000507305.1. Classification (NCBI taxonomy): domain Eukaryota; class Dinophyceae; order Suessiales; family Symbiodiniaceae; genus Breviolum; species Breviolum minutum. The sequence goes on along the minus strand of DF241311.1, from coordinate 82,062 downwards.
ACATGAATTCTCAAAAGATCCACGGTAGCATTACTCCAGCTTTGCAAGATACCAGCCAAGGTTGCTGTTTTGCAATCTGCATCATCTACCAATGCATCCTGAACATGTTCACGATTCAGGTGCGCCATTTTATGACAAGTAGAACTGGAAGAAACAAAAGACTCAAAAACCATGAGTCTATCAGCAAGGCCATTTTCTAGTGCAGTACGTCTCATCGCATCTGCTGCAGGCTTATATGCCTCAATGGCCAAGGCTTTTGACCGTGGATGTGAGGTCAGTACTGTCCAGCTGCAGCCGCCCAAAGATGCACCAACCTCCACGAAACGAAATTCACCACCATCCTCGCGAGATTTTGCTACTTCACGGTGGAGCAAACGGTCTCCACCGCAATGAAAAAAACCTTTTCCTCGAATGAGATCAGACTCAACATGCACTGTAGGCATGAGATGCATCCAAAATGTCTGATTTAGTGATCGTAGCCGAAACTCCTCTGGCAGCATCTCGGGCTTGATAGCTGCCACTGCGCGACAGTCAAGACGGTCAAGCAAGTCAAAGAACACAAAAGCTTTAGGAAATCGAAAGTGCTGCAAAAGTTTGCCGCTTTGTCCAAGCGTGCAAGCTAGTTGCTGTTGCGCAGAGTCAAAGGATTTCTGAATTTCCATTCCTGAAGCGCCACTCCAATCTGAGCCTGCTTTAATTCGCAAGTTATCAGCTTTAAGAAGATGATGCAAAGCTGACAAAAGGCTGCAGGACTCACTTGGCATCACCAAATCCATTGGCAAGTCATATTCACTATGCAAACTGTGCTCTAGTTTCTGCCAGGTTTCTGGTGTCCTCATCTGTAGCCCAGTCGATGATTTCCCACTGATCAAAGGAAAGAATGGATATAGCGCACGTATGAAACGTGCGGCCCAGAAAAATACGGCGGAGCTTTGAGAATTTGGGTGGAAAGTATCATAGAAGCTCTTCTTCAAAAGCAAATCACGCAGAATCTCCTCCACCAATGATAATCGGTGCTTTGTCGCCAGACGTTGGGTTCGAAATTCCCTTCTGGAATATGCCTCGTTTGAGGAATTAAACCTCAAAGACACCTTTCTCGCACGCGTGTGAAGTACTAAATGGAATGCATCTGCTACCAGCTTGCTATCCGCAACATCCTTGCAGGCTGTCCATTTCCTCCGAAAATATGTCGCATTCACACTTCCTTCCCAAAACCGACGCTCATCCAGGCGCAAATTCAAGCCAAAGCGGGACGAGTCACATATGTCGTCCAGCATGCACACTGGGATACCAAATGCACTTCCAATTTTGAGTTGATATGCTTCACACATTCCGGAATACATCACTCATGACCAAGGTAGGGTTCCCATGGTGAATTCAAGACCCCAATACGACTCCAACTCCAGTGATTAGCAAAAAAACATCCTCTTACACTCCGTATCAATCCCGTTGAAACAGACTGCCCAGGAAGAGATTCAATTATGTCAGTATACATGGGTTCTTATCAAAATTCCTTTTCCCGAAAAGTCCCATAATTCGTGTTTACATGGCGTTTCGCTCCTTACTGCTTTCATCCGTAAGCCCCTGTCCGAAACACATGTTCAATCTGCAAAAGGAAAGAACAGTCGCTCGAGGTTGGCGAGGAACTGGCTACTTATATACATACCTACCCCCACACTCCATGTCTTATTCGATCAACTTCCAGGAACTCCCCCCGGCCCATCCCGGCGAGACGTGAGCTGTAACAAGCGTTTTGGCCAAGAGGGTAGGGAACAAAAATGTCTCAAAAAAAGAAGCTCATGTAAGATCCACCCTCCAGGGAACGAATCTATATCCCACCTGAGGAAGTTTGGAAAATCATCGACTCAAAAGTGCCGGCTGGGAGTTGATATGTTAGTTCCCTGCAGCATAGATTTTGCTGTCCAGATCTTTCCATGCATTTCCCAAGCTTTATTAGAAAAAATATCTGAGCTGCGGACGGAACGTTGCTGACTTGTCGACAAAATGGGCAATGCCTCGGGCTTTGGTCCATTTTGGCTGATGTTGAGCTTCCTTCTGGGCACCCCATGTCAAACCCTTCAAAACTGTGGAAGGGACAGCAAGTCATCCTCAACTCTGGCCACCAACACTGCCACACAATGCCTAGGCAATCTGGCGTCGACAAGGATTCGAAAAGTGCCTGCATGCACAAATATCTTATGTACAATTTGGCGGCCCACCCACCTTTGTTGGAAATCGGTGTTGTTTTCCAAGCGTTGCATTTCTATGTGTTTCTTAGGTCGTTTTGCCAGGGACATTGGCTCCTATTCCAGCTTTGTGATGTCAGAAAGTGCAAGCGCAGTGGACATTTGTTACCTTGCGCTCTCCGCACGAGCGCCCAAATCTTGAACATGTACGTGCAGAAGACGAAGCAAGAAGAAGGAACAAGGAAGAAGAAGGAAGAAGCAAGAAGGCACAAGGAAGAAGACGCAGCAACAACAGCAACAACAACAACAACAACAACCACAACCAACCGACCGACCGACCGACCGACCGACCGACCGACAGACCGACCAACCAACCAACCAAAGAACCAAAGGCAGCAACAACAACAACAGCAACAACAACAACAACAACAACAAAACAACAACAAGAACCAACAAAAGACAACAACAACAACAACAACAACAACAACAACAACAACAACAACAACAACAACAACAACAGCAACAACAACAACAACAACAACAACAAAACAACAACAAGAACCAACAAAAGACAACAACAGCTAACAAAAGACAAACAAAATACATGAAAAAAACAATAGCAATAGTAGCCCACCAACAGTGGCAACTATATCGTCTTATGCCCAGTGCATGGCCTCACAAAAATATGGGCAGAAACCCTGAAAAGGAAAAGTGTCCAAAAAAACATGCAACAAAAAGAAGAGTGGGACCTCTACTTTCGCGCATCAAGAATTTTCATGCTGTAAATCAAGACCCTTCCAAGCAGCACTTACCAAACAAGACAACACCGCAACGTTCATCGCTATGAGGATGGGAACAACGATGAACAACACATGCATTCACAAAGATGTAGGCTGCTGAAACTCCGCCTTCAGCTCTTAATTGCAGAATGATGCAGTGACAGTGTCTTCAGTAATTCTTCAATCTTGGTCGCAGTGTGTGCCCCCCTGAAACCGTTTCAAGCTAAGGCATGCTCGCACAAATGGACTTGAAGCAGCACTTGGTGACCTTTGTCCACCCAAAATGTTCGAAGACACAAGGCAGCTTGATGACATGCCAGAGGTTGTTTTGGCTTTGCTTGTTTCTTTCAAAATTTTCAAACTCATCCAAATGAAAGATCCAAAATCATACTATATGGCCACATCTTCTAGGAGGGGACACTTCGACGAATCCTCAAAACCTTCAAAACACACGATATTTGAAGCTGCAAATCTCTTAGATGCAGCACTTGAGAAACAAACCAAGGGCTCAACTATCGGTTCAGCGCCCACACGGAAGTCGCAGGCGCAAATTGGGCATTCGCCTCAAAATATGTTTTTTGATTTAGTCACTTACAAATATATAATATAATAAGCAGCAAATCGAAATGATTTCATTTGTTTGACTCCACAAGTTGTTTGTCCACAAAAATATCCAACACTTCCATGAAAAATTCCCATAGATATTCCTATCCATGGGTCCATGAATATTGTAAACAGTCATGATTTCCATTCCGGCCGGGAAAATCAAGCAACATGAATCAACGACTTGCCGTTGAATCGTTGCCGGTTCTGAAGTCTTAGGCCACAGACGTTCGGCACGCCTGATCTTGGCAGCATTCCTCACCGTCTTGGACAGGTTTTCATGCTGAACATGGTGGTACACTTGGGAGATTGTACCCTAGCTGTTTAAACCCTCCCAAGGAGCCCCTTTAAAAGGGGATATACCCAATAAAATACCCACTAACAAAAACCACTAGCCCATCATCATGATACATTCTTCAATCCTTCCCATAAATGCTTGGTGAGGAGCGAATTCCAGCCGGCACGGTCGGGACGGCAGGCCTGGCAAAATGGGATGCGAACATGTTTGATGCGTAAGAACCACGTTGAACAGTTGATCAATGCATATCGAACAGTTACCAATACTATCATAGCTCCCTTCAGCCTTGATCAATTCAAAGTTGTTTGATCTTGTTTCTATATGAGTTCATATATCTTTATGATGTCCTTTTTATTTCTCTTCAGTTCGCTGTTCCACTTTATATTTTCCCTGTTCATTACCAATTTGGCCACGACTGTCACTGGTTTTCACAAAGCAACCCATGTAAAACAGCCTCCAAAGCATCTAGAGTATTGCACCTTGACATGAACAACCGGAAACAGTCACCCAGCATCAAACCTTCTTCAATCATGCGCGGTTGATCAGAGGTCTCTTACAAAGGATATTCTGCGTTGGATTCCACAATTGACCAATATCTCCAAACCAAGCAATGGTCTGATCATAGGCATTTACATCAGTTGCTAGCACTTTAGCTCATCTCAAATGGCCAGCCTGCACCGTCGTCTTTCAACAAATCCTGCTATGTAGTTATGTAGCGTTTAGTGCTACTAATAGTGGGGCACATGGCTTCGTCTGATCATCTTCATAGTTAGTAGTTCTTGAAGTCCATGTGAAGGATGTATAATCATTGATCCATATGTCGACACAAGAGCCCTTCTGAAAATGATGTATTTTCATATCTTTTGAAGCTTAATTCATCTGAAATGGCTTGAATGTCATGTATATACTGCATACTATATAGCCATCATTTTGTGTATTCTCAAGAGCAAAGAGGATTTGTCAAACTGGATCCTTCCATGGTTTATTCACTATCCAGGCGCTGGTTCTGAAGGTCGTGTTGTCGGAGGGCGGCCTCCAAATCCCACTGTCCTCGGTTTGATTTCAAAATCAAAAATGACAAAAGGTACATTCCCTGAAACTAATATCATATACCCTCCCTGAAACTAACAGTTCGCCCCTGAAAATAGGCCATCCCAAAAGGAAACTAATATTCTAACCATCCATTTTCAGATGCTATGTTAGTTTCGGGGAGGGTGTATGTTTCTACAACATATTCCATGATTGGAAAAGGAAAATCATCGTCAAAGTTGCATTTTGACTGGATGTGTTAGTTCCCAGGAGGGTATATAGATCATATAGATACATACACCACATACAATGATGGGAGATAAACATAGATAATGCATGAAAATCTCATTATAGCACCTACCAGGTTGAGGAGGGCCCCAACCCCTTATTTTTTCAGGGTTGTATCCTCCCTGAAACTAACAGCTTGCACCTGAAAATTGCTGGTTGGAAAAGAACGTTCTTTTGAGATTTTTCCGGGGCAAAAATGATTCAAAAGAATCTCTCTGAGAGCATGAGTCATAACTCAAGACAACATACGGGTGTTTCCAAAAATAGTGGTACCCCCAAATCATCCATTTTGACAGGGTTTTCCATTAAAAACCATCCATTTTGGGGTACCTCTATTTTTGGAAACACCCATACACCACTCAAGCATCCGACTGTCACATCTTACAGCTGAGCCTCCCTTGGCCAAAAGCTCATAAGCCTCCCTGGTGCTACATCCCAAAACATCTCGAACTCCACGGAGGAGGCTGGCTCTTCCACCTCTTGTGTTGATTCGCAGAATTTTCCTCCCAACAAAAATCACCTATATAAATTGTCATGAAGTTGACAAAGAAAAACTGTTTTTGTTTACATGTGTTCTCCCGAAAAAAGTGCAGAATATCAAACTTGGGGACTTTCATTCTATCTTTAAATCTTCAGTGGTCCAACCTTTCACGCAGAAAAAATCTGGGCCTCACTTTCAATGCCAGCCTCGAAGGTAATCTTCACAAAGTTCAAAAAGCCATGGAAGTAGAATGGCTGCCAAGAAAGCCATGGACATTGGTTTCTGGGCAAGAACCAGCTGTTGCAAAGTAGCGCTGTTTTTTCCTTGTTTTGAGTCGGCCCTGGCCTCATGCATGAGAAAGCGAACAGAGTTCAATAGACCATCCCACACAACTGGATCTGTGGAAGTTTCCTTGAATGAAATCAAGAGGTCAGCAAAACTTGCAGTAGTCAGCCGCTGTGCCGCAGCCAAATCTAGAGCCGCATCCCTAAAGCTAGAGATCTCAACAGCAATGGGCTCTGCATCTGCCTTTTGATGCTCACTTCCACCAAGGCGTTTTTGAAGTTCATGCATAGCTTGCCAAAAACAAGGAAAATATACCACTGCAGAAGGTGTGGAAGGTGATGAATCTGCCTTCAATTTGGTTGGTTCAAAGATAAAGGTGTTATCCACTTGTAGCATCTGCACTAACACCGGCACTTGGACCGTATCATCCACTCTCAGTAACTGTAAGGCTCTTCGTTGTAGACAACGTTGTGCACCCGATTCGGCGATTAAATTGCTGACCATGGAAATGGCGACATCCAAACATTCGGCCTGTGGCTGTTCGTGGATTGCTCTGTGTGTGTGTGTGGCTGATTGTGGAGTCCATGTTCTAAATAATCACTGGCGTTACACCTAGGATTAAGATTGTATTCCTTTTGTATTGCATCGTGTGAAATTGTATTATGTTAAATGATGATTATTGATTAATGTATACCATTGTTTTGTCTTATCTTATATCATACATTGTATCAAATTGTATTGTATTCTATTTCATTGTATTGTATTGTATTGTAAATCACATCATATCATATCTAATATCATATCTATTAATATCATATCAGGATGCACGTGGTCTGATAAACGAACAATGTAACAAGGGACCCGGAAGACTGCTCCATCAGGTTGTAAGCTTCGCCATTGCTGGAGCACCTGGCGGGTTGGACCCGAGGGGTCCAAAGGCATCCGGAGGTATCCAAAGTCCGAATGTAAGTGAATGCATAATATATTACTATCGTTACTATATATGTGGATCTGATATGATCTAATCATTCTGGCCAATGTTAGTACAGTAAGTTACTTGAAGATTGGATTGACTTGACTTATTGTTTTTCTAAGGTTTTTCTTGCGTGTATTTTTTTCCCTGGTGATCCACAAATTTGGGATCCCCAGCAAGCTCAATGTCTTCCATGCCCAGGTAGGGTGACCTGTTTGGCCCAAAAATCCACCCCAAACCCAGGATGAAGGGGCATGACCACGAGGAAAAGTAATCCGTAAGAAGGTAATCCGTAATCCGGCCTAATGATTAGGGATTAGAAGGGATCATGCCAGATGTTTTTAATACATTTTAATATCATTTTTTGTTCAAGGATTGGGAATCTTCTTTTAGTTGACCTTTGCCACGATTGCATCCTGGGTGAAGGAAAAAACCGACCTCCCTGCCCCACAGCTTTGATGGATAAAACTTCGCCGAGAAACAGGACGAATCACCGACTCACCACTTGTAATAAGAAGGAAATCTGAGGATGAGCCAAAAAAGCTGCAGAAAGTGTCTCAGAATTAGAGATGCGTTGCTTGGTTTGATCTCGCAGAATTTTTCAGATCATCCGCAGGGATTGTCAAATTTTGACTGAATTATGATTCTGATCTCTTGGTACATGATAGTAAACGTCCAACAAACAACTGCAAGCACGGCAATGCAGGAACAGTTGCTATAAGACCATCAGCACCTCCATTCGTGAAGACGTCAGATACTCAGCCGCAAAAGTGGGACGTTTCTCTCGCGGCAGTCGTGCTACCTACAGGGACCGACTTCGGAAGCAAGCCAGCTCGGTGCCTAGTCACCCCACCCGCAAGTTGAAATTCAGGCCTTGCTGATTCTACTAAAGTAAAGCCTGGTGTCCTGTTAAAATAAGACTTGGATTTTTACACCTCCGCTGCACAGTGGCTCCAATGATCTTGCTGCTTCTATTTCTCTCTCAACTCATAGTTGAGACTCCCTGCAGGGGGTGATCCTGCAGAAATACCCTGCAGCGAATCTGATACGAAGGCAGCCTGGGAAGATAGGTCAAAGGAAGGGTTGAATGCGTCAAGCTGACAGTTTTTGTCTCGGCAATGACAATCCAAAACATGTAACAATCTAAGGAAATTCCAACAGACCCCTGGAATAGAACCCAGGTACCCCAAAGATCCACATATGAGAGGATCTCCTTCATAAACACGTGCTTAAGGGTCTGGGGTGTGCTCCAGGGGTATGTTGGATTTTTCATCGAAAAAAGGGAAACGCAGCCGCAGAATTTGAGGATTGTTCATAAAAACTGGTACGTATATATATAAACACCTTTGCTCAAGTCACAAGCATTGCATGCAAAAACCTCATGATTATCATTCTCGTCCGGTTTCCGGATCTCTTTTTGCTGTCTTTTGGCAACTGCTCGCGCATCGCGATTAACAACTAAGCTGGAAGCTCCCAGAGGAACGAGAGCAACTCTACGCTTGCTTTCATGAAACTCCCAGTATTAAGACCACGGACGGCAATCTTTGCAGTGAAAGGAGACACAAATCCAAACACATTGCCATTGCTGCTAAAAATCATCTGAATAATCATTTCTAGATCAGGATTCGATAGAATTCAACTCCATTTCAAAAGTTTGTCAAATACCGGGATTGAATGTCAGCTTCTTTTCCTTTGGCTGAACCTGTCAAGTTTCAGATAGATTTTGGCAAGGGTTTTCTGATTCTACACCCAAGTGCCTGCAAGTGGTGCTACACTGCTACACCCAAGTGCTAAATGAATTCTCTGCTTCAGCGACTGGTGTTGTTCTACTGCGTCTTGTGGCAAGGGTGATCAAAGAAGGTCACCTCTGAATGGGGCACGGAGCCATGGTTGGGTAAAATCCAAAGGCATTTCACACAGTCTCCAAACATGTCAACAAAAATCATTTGCATTTATTGAAACTTGAAAATTGGGTTTTTACTAAACTGCCATTGTAAACAAAAGGGTCAAAGTAGATGATGACGACATATGACCCTTACTTCCCAATCTTTGCTTTTCTGAGTTGCTCCACTTTGACCCGGCATACCGGCATACCGATCTGAATGGAAGTTTCATCTTTCCAAATCATTTGTTTCCAGTCTCGGCTTCGGACTTGGCTTGGGTCAATGTGAGTCAATGTTTGGGTGATCACCTCGCAGGAGAAGCTCGGTCTCATGAAGGAACGTGGGAAAGTTGAACCTCTCATGGTATGTACCATTCTTAACAGATAATGGTTTCATCTCTCGTGTTTTTTTGGGATTATATCATATCATGAACATTCTATGAACTCTCTCTTACTCTACGTAATCTTACTCTCTCCCATTCAACTTGAAACAAGGATCCATGTCCCCTGGATGGTTCCACATGTTGAGGGTTCTTCGGTTGTAGTCACTGCAGCTTCATGGGGATCGGGGTGGCTGGCTGAATACTCAAATACATTTGTGTGATCACAAAGCCCCATCAGCCCCAAGGCCGGAGGGGCACATGAAACTCATTCTTCCTGCAGTCTGAATCTTCTGGCGGTTCATCAATCATCATTCAAAAGCAGGCACTGATCACAGAAAATGGAATCTCAATTGATTCTATGACTGTGGGTCTGGTCTCCTTTCCTGTCCTTTCAACATGTCCTTTCAGTCGGTGATATCCCATCAAGCAACCAACTCACAAGCTGCCAGATCGAACGTTTTTTTTCTGCACTTGAAACGTGGCTATGATAGGGAAATGGTCAGATGATGGAAGACCATTGAATAAGCTAGTATCCACTTCAAAGTCAATCAATTTCAAGGAGCCTCTCCAAAGTATCCAATCAATATGTCCATGAATCATTCCATGGCGAGTCATAGGACATTTTGCATGCAAAGTGACCGATGGTTTGTAGCCATGAAAGGTAAGGAATGGACAGTTGGAGTCCGCAAATTCACTACAAGCATCTTCAAAACCAAAGATTTGAAGGTGGCAAAGGGAGTTTCTGGTACTCCATCTGAATTTCGTTGATGGCTGTTGAAATCTCCAGTTATAATGGTTGCAACGTGTTGACATCCAGGTGGTGGTACCTTCTCCAGTTCATCTAGGACTCGTACAATGAGTTCAGATCCCAGCTTTCGAGCGTTGGAAGAAACGTGGTCGAGATGGGTATTCAAAAAGAGAATGCAAGGAACGGATGGCGATGACGAGAACCCATCTGGGGTGGATTCTGGACGCAATTGAAACCAAGCATAGGTGGCGATTCTGGGACATGCACTTCCCCAGGAGTTTGAACCAATGCATGCAGGTGTTTCTGATAAAGCAAAAGTGGATTGCAAAACTGCTTGAAGTTTGGAAAAAATAGCACAATGCTCACCACAAGGAAAGCATCCCAAAAAACGATCACGTGGTGATCCACAAGATGAATAGTTCATACTCTGAAGCATCAAAGCTTGTTGGAGTTGGTGAAGCTGATGTTGGAGCCCTTCTTGAGTTCCAATGATATCTGGTTCATGTTTCATGATTTGCTGTACCACTGCAGGTAGCCTCTTATCCCAACCAAGGCCCTGTTCCTTGTCTGCATTGTTGTCATAACGAAGATTGAATGACATAACCTTCAATACCACAGGTCTTATGTTCCGAACTGGCAAACCTACAAGTGACGTCTGTTTGCATTGCACATAGATGGTACACAGCCATATCAGTGCCTTCACGGCTTTCCGAAAGGCTTTTGTTCCCAACATGGAACTGGAGGCATCCGTTGGATCCATGGCTTCGCAATCTGTGACAACTTGGTGTAGATCTAAAAGAAAACAAGGCTTGACAATCCCAAAAAAACCAGGACCATGATTTTATGAAAATCAAAATGATTGATGAAAACTCAAAGTTATATTATATTTCACTATATTTCATGGGGGTAACAAACCTGACACAACCACTTCAGGCATTCATGAACTTTCCCTGGACGAATCGCTAGTACAAAATCACACCGACCAACCAACCAACCAACCAACCGACGCCCAGTTTGCCTGTTTCATTCTTCTGAACCATGCCCGAAAAACCTCCGAATGTATACCTCAGCCAATCAATGCAGTTTTTCGGTGGTCTTTGAAGCTGTTGACAAGCGGTCAACGCAGGATGCTTCTCAGCGCCCCGGCTCCAGAAACAGAGAAGCATCAAAGGTATAGAAATCACCTTGAAGGGCTCAACGTTTTGGAAATTGTACTTTTCAGCAAAAACATTGGTACTACACACCAAGTATAAATTGATTAATGTTGTTCCAAAACGAACTCCACCCGGTTTCTCATGAAAATCTGAGTTGAAGCCTGTCGACATCTACCTTTCAATCAATATGCACGGAGAACTTCAAAGGTTTCCAGGCCTGAAGACTCAAGATAGCCTCGTGACAACGAGCTCCAGCAAGAAGCTCTCGCAACTGACACAGCACCGAGGACTCTTGAGGACCTCGGTGTTGGGGTTTTCGGACGAAAAATCCATGGGAAGTCAAATCTGGCATGTACCAAGGTATGGCCGCCAGGTGTTTACATCTTATACCCTCCCTGAAACTAACATAGCACCTGAAAATGGATGGTTGGAATACTAGTTTCCTTTTGGGATGGCCTATTTGCAGGGGCTATGTTAGTTTCAGGGAGGGTACATTATACTGTACTATGTATAATATTCATGTGAATAGTATAAATGTACAGTTTTATGATATTTTAGAAACATGTATGCCACCCAAGTCCGTTTTGACAAACAGTTGAACATATTCTGTCATCAGAAATCAGAAGTCATATTTTGAATAAGACTGCGAATAAGAACTAAAGTAGAAAATACTGAAACTGACAGAAATGCTGAACAAAAATACACCAAAAACCCATGCTGAAAAAGAAAATCATGAGTGACCAATGCATGGTGGCATATGTTCCCATGTTTATCAGCTTCTATCAGGTGACCTGTTCGGAGGTGACGAGGAAAAGGAAAGCTTCTAGATCTGCAACCTGGACACAGCAAGGAGCCGATCCCATCTTGGTTACCCATCGTTAGGACTCATGTTTGTAGCTGGCTACCGGTGTCATTTTTATCGAATAGGATAGTAATAGTATCACCCCAAGTGACTTGAAATTATGATTCAAAAAAACAATTTCAAAAACAATCAAAAACAAATTCAAAGATGCTTCAAACACTCTAAATACGATAGATTTAGATTCTTGATGATTCTTGCCTTCCACGCGCAACATTCGTGGCACATGATTGTGCATCTGGCTGCATGCCACCAATACGACCTGCTTTTCCCCGCGGCATTGGTGCGGAGTTGTAAATAACATGCACCATGAACTTGAGCTGGAGACTGATGATAAATAATTGTATAAATTATAAATTATGAATTAATCAATCAACTAATTAATCAATTAGGCTGTTTATTGCATGTTTATTGAATTCATTTTCAAATTTTGGTACAATAAATCCTCGAACCATCGCACCATCGAATGCTTCAGTTTCATGTTCATTCAGCTTTCAAATCAAGGATGTCTGGAACCATGGACCTGCCCCAAGCATGCCATTGTCCAAAGGACCTGCAAAAATCACCAAAGCTTCAAGTTTGAGACAATCGTCTCAAAACAGTAACTGCAAATGCCTCAATCAAAATCAATCAAGTAAGATAGGACCATGGTAGGACCATAGGATGTTTGAGAATTTAGGTGAAATTGTCAGATAAAACAACCAGCTTTCATCGATTTTCAGCGTTTAATCGTCTCCAACTTTTGTTGCTCCGTTTTCAGAACCTGTGATGTTCCATCGCGAGCCAGAAGCCCTCCACCACTGATCACCGAGACGTCGATAAAGGTGGCCAACTGATTGTGAAAAGCCAGATGAGTCTGATAGAAAAATCATCTGGGATCAACATGGGATCAAAATCATGGAAAAAAAGAAAGGTGTACAAATCATCATGGGATCAACAATTTGGACACCATGAAACAACACATCCACCCGTGACCTCCAGTGAAAGCCAAAGTACCCCAGATCCAGCTTCCAACCTTGGGGCCAAGGACAGGAGAGGGGACGACAATAAGCAACAAATATCAACAATGATAAATGGTTCGTAGGGCAAGGGAAGCGATCCACCATGTATAGAAACTGTGAGATGGGAGCAAGGCTTGGATATGTTTGCCTTGGCATCCTTTAGAAGACTGCTCAGATCCTAAATTTGCCACACCGCTGCCAACATCATGACACGTGCACACATGGCTCTTCTCATGTTCAACCAAAAGTCAAAAAAATATCAAGGTGTGTTGGTTAATAATCCCCATATATCTAGGTAGTATAATCCCTTATATAACCCAACAAATCGAGGTTTTGATCACCGCTCAGCTTCTTGCCATTGTGCCGGGTCGTCTTGACCTTTCGCAGGGGAGGCCTCAGCACAATGTCGTTTTTTCTCTTGTTTCGGAACATCCCTTGTGGGGAACATCGCTGCTGATTCACTCTGGGCTTGAGCATGCTTACACACAGCCACCTAGGATCGAACTGATGAATCATCAACCGGATCATGATCTTGTTTCTTGATACATGTGCCACGCACTCACCGTTTGTAGTGGATGAAACACACCAAGTTCATCAAAGTGTTTCGCATTTTGTGATTTTTTTCCGGAAACTAAAAATATCTCAAAATCTACTGCAGGACTTTGGAGGAGGACGTTTATTGAATCTAATGCAGCAAATAGATTCAGTTTGCACAAGGGCTCAAATCTCAAAATATATCCAAATATGCCACAACCCTTTTTATCCAGTGGCCCTTCTTAGCAATCGGCCGCAAGGGATGTCATGATTCTGATGACCAAGCATATAATGCACACTGCCTGAACGGGTAGCAAGCACTTGCCGTTGACATTGAATTCTTGAATCTACTGTTTATCTTCAGTTGATATTTAAAAAAAACAATGTTAAACAATAAAATTGAAAAAAACTGATTCTACTTCAACTCAACTGTCCTACTTATCCAAGTAGGTCCTAAGTAGGTCAACAAAAACAGCGGGCCCCTTGGTTGAAACGCCCAAACCGACGGGTCCCATTTCACCGCACCATCTGCACGGTTCCATGCTGTCTGCGACCCCGTCGCAGGTCCCGCACCTTCGTGGGTTTCCATGCTGCAAGGGAAACCGGGGAACAAAAAATCACCCCAAGGATGTTTTTTTTTTGGAAAACACATACCCGAAAAATGAACACATTTTTTTAGGTGTATATATATATATATTGTGTATAATAAATATAATATATATATATATATATTAATGATATTAGAAGTTCCTTTTTTTTACAATTGTGTATAATTGTAGAAGATCCAAAGGGATAAAAGAGGATGGAAAGAATGCTGCGAGAAGTCGATTCTTCGATTCATGTTTTACTTATTTGGATTGATGAGGTTGATCCTACGGTTCATGGATCAGAAATCCGTCTAACCAGTTGATATATGTTGATATAGTAAATATCCATAAACATACCCATCATTTACAGGGCTTTATACATCCCAAGTGGTTGTTTGGGATTTCTTATCTTGAATGTGCACATCTCCCTTCAAGGCTTGGGACGGTTCAAAAGGCGCTGAGATTCTTGCAGCTTCATGTAGAAGCAACGCCATACATGGCACCTGCAAAAAGTTTCACAATGCTCCAGTGATCCCGAATTTCCCGATCTTTCGCCATCCCACAAAGCGATAAAATATATAATAATGGTTCAACAGTTGAGCAGACAACTCCAGATAATTCATGATGATTTATGTTAATTCCTTGCATCAAGCACCTTTTGCAGGTAACAAAAAAAAGACCCAAATTCCTGAGCCCAGGAACCAAGGAAGCAGCTACAACCATCCCGATGGATGCGATCCAAAGGAAAAACACTGCTGCATACCTCAAATCGCAGCGTCTCTTCACCATCCCGATGCAAAACACCACCGAAGAATAACACTTGGCACCGTGGCACCTGCCAGGAAGCCATCCCAAAAGGAAACAAATCTTCCAACCATCCATTTGCAGGTGCGAACTGTTAGTTTTAGGGAGGGTACTGGACAGTGCAAGGAAGGTTCCCGTCACAAGCTGAATAAGTTTCTCAACTCTGTTGGGTTTCAACTTCACTTTGGCATAGCCGGTCGCTGCAGGTTGTTCCAATTAAGGCCAGGACGGCAGAAAGTCTCCAGTCAAACTCACTGCTGCCTGCAGGACACGGCAAAGAGCCTTGCGTCCGCTGCGTTCCTACACCAAGAAGGGAATCGATCTGTCCGCACTGTCCACGGTCCGTTCATTTTCACGACTCTTCCATGATATTTCTGTGGAAGGTTTTTGGCGACACACCACAAACACACCAGCATCTTGATCATAGTTTTCAGGTGACCTTTCTCAGCTCTCCTCACGAGGTACTCTGAGGAAGGCTAAAACCATGGTGTCCATGAGTAACGTGTGCCCTTCCGATGAATCACAACAGGAAACCCCAACTGGGAAAATGGAGAGACATACTGGGGACGACTATCAAATCCTGTAGAGTATGATATACAAGACTGCAATCATTGATATGTGATATGTAACGACCATATCAGTATAGGGTTATCTAGGAGTATTTAGTGGTCCCATGAATACCTCACACTGCTTACAAGTATATCTGACATTATCTCACCGTGAATGTCATAAATCTTGGCTCAAGCACGCTTTTGTACAATTCGACCAGCAAATAGTAGAAGGTTCTCCAGCTATGGCTGGCTGGCTTTTTGCACAAATCATGACAAATACATACAAATCCCAATCGAAATGAAAACAAATTTGCACCTAGAGCACTCCAAGCATAGAGGGGAGCCATCTTCTTCACAGCCGGGAAAACCCAAATGATCTCATGCAATAAGACAAGCACACAACCTCAGACTCTTGCCGACTTCACAGTGGCTACAGTAGGTTTAAAAATGTTTGAAAAAACATATCCTGACTTCAAGTCACACCTTTCCTGATTCGTTGATTTCGCCGGGAAAAAAGAAAAAAACACAAAAAAACTATGAAATGAAACATCAGACATAAAATAAATAAAGGTTTCTATGGTTCCCACCTGGTATAATAAATAAAACGAAGAGGGTCTGCAATGTTGCAGCTGGAAAATGGTCTCCAACCTCCTAGGTCTCCAGGCCACCAATTTTGACGGTGCATACTTTGATCATCACCTCCTGGATTCAACAAACATCAATCCCTACAGTCAATGATGAACTTCTAATTACAATCAAACAATTATTCAATTGGTGGTTGAGTCATTGAATGATGACATTCTATGATTATTCTATCCTAAATCAGTTTACTGTATCTTCTATATAAAATCCTTCACTTTTAAGTGCTGTATACTCCAAAAACTCGTTAGGTGTTGTATGATTTGGAGTTCTTCCCAAATCATCGCCCCTTAACGTTTTGACCTGCACCGGCCGCACCTCACCAATGAAGACTGGACGATGTGAACGAGCAAACTTCATCGCTAAAATCAGGGTGACCATGGCAATCACCTGCCGCACAGGGTCGAATCAACCAGAAAACCATGGAAGTTGGAAGAAACCAAACCAAGATGCGAATGTTTGCATGTGTTTTTTTGCAACCCCAGGTTGACATGAATGTCTTTTTTCACAGTCTGAAATCAGGGATTTTTGGTGAGTTTTTGGACCAAGCTATAAAGCATCATAAACCAATTTCCCACCCCAACATCTACACAATCGCACCGCGCGCTGCTGTGCACATTGAGCAAAAGTCTGACAAAAGTTGAGGAAGTCCGGTGCCCTCAGCGAGGAATGTGAAGAGAACAATACCCATACCGTCCATATATGGTATATTTACCTACACTTACCGTGAAGATCAACTATTCATGTAGGTAAATATACCATACATGGATGGTATGGAATGGTTGGAACACAGTAGATTGCTTGGTAATGATGAATGGTATTGATGCTGCTCGGTGCTACAAGCACGTGCCACTTGCTCTTGGTATTGGGCTGTGACTGCGGAGTTGTGAAAAGATGGCTTACCCGACCTGCACAAGTTCACTTGCACAAACCCCCATTCTGCTTGCAAATATTATCTTCCAACTCAACACAGACTCAATACTATACCTCAAGCAAATTTTCCTGGAGTCCTAGCACAAGACTGTGAAAGTCTCTTCAAAAAAACACTGAAATGTCAACCATCAACCATCCAAACTATTCCTACAAGACTTTTGTCCTCCCAAGGTTGTCTACAATGTGCGGGCGCCTACATTTCGCCAACCAGCGAGAAGAAGCTTTCCAGCAAGTTGCATCCCCTGCAATTTGATACGTGACCAGTGAGTCATGCCCCATCGGATCTTCCCATGATGAATCGGTCCCTTAAGGCATTCCTAAAACCATGAAGCATGGGAACCTTCGGCATCTCTTTTTAGATAGAGAAACCCACCTTTTGGAAGTCTTTCAAAAAAAGAGTACATCTTTCAAAAAACACGTCTTTCAAACAGTTGTACAGTTGTAAGTCATCTAAATCTAGGTTGAAGCATGGAAAACTTCAGAGCTTGGTGATTCTCTGACATTCACCTTCAACGTATATAGCTGTTTTGCACCATTTTACTGATGTACTCCCAGGTTTGTTTGAAAAAATATACGCTGGAAAGGGCTATTTTATAAGGACACAGAATCTCTATCTTACGTAAAAAGCAAGGGGGGTTATAGAAGCATCGACCTGAGTTTTCGGGCCTGCCACATGGAGCCAAGTTGAGCTGCCCACAGCAAGACCTGATCGACAGACAGTGGCTCCATGGTTTCGAGAGGATGAAACCTGTTCCACTGAACATACTTTGTGGGAGGAAAGCCATGTTAGTTGTGTTTTTTTTCAATATATTGTGCACTATACTTCACTACACTCCAATATCAAGAACATCGTCCTGTGGTTTCTTGTTCGGTAAAAGATGGTGAACTTTGGGGTGCCCAAGTGCCTTTTTTGGGAAACTGCACTGACGTAGAGTATGCAAAAATATCGTTGCTAGAAACATTCAGATGGGGGACACAATATCAAGCTCTTTATTCAAGAGACACCCAATAGCTCCTGCAAATGTCGCCATTTCATACTACTTCTGCACGGAAGACGAACCATATTCTAGTAGTGAGCTCCCCCAGATTTGTACGTATAAATAATGGGTCACAGTCACAGTGTTTTCTTCTATTTGGCACTCTTTCTGTTGGGTTTTCAACTTTCTCCTGTGTACTGTACGCAAGTTGTTCGAATTTCCGTGTTTTTCCCCATTTTTGCCATATTTGCCCTTATTCTTTCTTCCACATTCCCTCTGAGTTTCCTGTTTTTGCTCTTGATTGTCTTTGGTTGTCCTTAAGTCTCTTGAACGTTCAAGATGTCGTCTGCCAGCAAATGCTCTTCAATTCCCTTTAGATTTCCTTAACTTTTCTTATATAAATGCCTGCATATGAGGCATTATGAGGCCCACTTACCTGGAGACTCATCTTGGGAGAACTTCTGAACAAATCTCCATCCAACCTATCCAACTCCTCCCATCTCAGGGTTCCAAACAGATGCTAAGAACGCGAAGAGAACCTGTAAGCGTGTGACCATTGTTAGGCGACACGCCAAACTGGAACGGCAAAGCCTTAGCAAAAAAAAACACGCAGCACGCTTTTCGAGCTGAGACAAAAGGAAGCAATCCGCAGACAATGATATACATATATAATTATGATTATGTGTATATGTATACATAATATAGATGCATGTGCTGCAATGAGATGAAAAGATATTGCGTGTGCAAACTTGGAAAGTCTTTTGAGATTGCTATCGAGTCTGCCACCAGGGCCACATCTGGGGTACTTCTATCAAGATACTGCATTTAAATCATTGAAGTGGAGTAATTCGGCAGCGCAATCATCAACCAAAGATGGCGGTTGAAGAACGCAGAATTGATATAAAGAATCATGAAAGCATCGAGAGGAAGGTCATCAAATATAGACTAACATCATACTACATACCTATGTATCCAAAAAAAAATTAACATGATCCTCCAAAAAGGGATATTTTTCAAAAAGGAAATGAACCATCTTTCAACATCTTTCAACCAAAGAATCATTTTCAGGGGAAAATTAATCTCCCAAGCTCCAGGTTTCTGGCTCGCAATTGAAATCCACCGGTCCGCGCCGATGAGATAACCACGCCTTCCGAAGGTGATGAGGATGTTTTTTTTTCTCAGCTCAGCAAAGAAATTCATATTGCTTGTGCACAAATGGAAAAAAAGTTCCCAGTTCCAGAAAAGAAAGAACGATTCATCAAGAATTGTAAACTAAATTTGTAAACATGTCACTTGTTCTTGAAGAACAGGTCTTGGATTTTGTGGAACCTCAAATGAGATGATGAAGTTTCAATCTGTTTGTGCCTGCTGGCAGGTGTTGTGGACATATCTCAATGAACCATCACAACGGCAGGGAGCAATCAAGGGATCATCACGATGGTCCTGTGCCATAGGAGCAGTAGAGGGGGCAACCTTGAGGCAAAAATATTTACTGTGATTCGTGATGAATGAGACACTTTCTCAACTTCTTCTAAGTCTGCGAAGGCTACATGCACTGTGCCAATCCCGTCCCTAGTGGTTTTGACTGGAATGAAATGTCATAAGTCACGGCGAAGTGACATTGTTTCATGTGACATTGTTACCTGTGGGCAGCTCAAATACTTGCTTCATCTTGCTTCAAGGTCGAGGGTTTTCAGTGTGCCATCCCTGCATTTACTTCCTTCCCATGTTGGATTCCCATCCCAAATCTCTCAGAATCACCAGCCCTTCCTCCAAACTATGACAAATGCGGCAAGCTGATTTGATGACCTTCCCAGGAGTTTGAAACACGAAAAACGATGAAAAGACAACGACAAGTCGAGAGAGTTTCTCGATTCTTGCTGGTCTCACTGGGAGTTTTTTGGTCCAAAACAAGCAAAAATGAAGTGGGGGATTGTCAACCAATGATTGGAGTCATTGGATATAGACAATGGATCTATATGGTCATTTAACCCAGGAGTCCCGTTACAACCCCTCCCGGTGATAATGGTGAGATGATGCCCTGATTCCTTTCGGCCTCAAGGTGTTCCTTTTCCGCATTCCGAAACGGCCAAACAGCCTGCAGAGGTCATCTTTTCTTGGAAGTTTCCTCTTGTGACGTGACCCTGTAGGTGTGACTGTTGGTTGAAACATGTTGAAACCATCTTTTCCATCTTTCCAACAGCCTGAAAAATCATGAGATGAACAAAAATAAATTGATTACCTTACCACCTTCAGCCAATTGGAACCTCCATCAACAGTGTCAAAGCTACAATTGATGGTTCAGAAATCCGGCGATCACCACCTGAGATGTACAAAACCCTTGTAAATAATGGGATTTCAACTACCAACCACAACTGGTTTTCTCGCCGGATTTCTGAACCATCAACATGACCTGTCAACTAAGATCCCCCTGGTGCCTGGCCAGAGATCCGCCCGACCAAACGACATCGTCGGATTCCTGACATGACCTGCCAGATTTCGACGTTGGATTCACAAAATCGCCTACTATGAGATGCTACAAATTCTGAGAATGTTGTAGAGTTTTGGTTAGATCTTACAGGAATGGTTGTTTTTTTTAAGAATGCAGTAGTTCCTTTTTCTTGCTTTGTGTGTGTGTGTCTTTCCCGCCCTTTCATTACAATTCATGGAAAAATATCTGCTTGATACTGTCCACCATTTTGATGCAAAATGGTGAGGAAAGAAAACATCATTGCCCCAGCCTTGCATTCGATCTCGACAGGTATCTGTACCGTCTCCAAGGACTTGTAGTGTTTCTTCAAATGTCTTCGTCATAGAAATAAAATGACCTAAATCTGTCGTGTCCTCATGACGATAAGCACTCTGCAATCAATTGGCCAAGGCAAACAGCAAATCAACAGCTACAAATTGAAAAATTGAAAAACAACTCTCAGCAGCTACAAATTGAAAAATTCACAAAAAACTGCTGTTCATGCATCATTTTGGAAATTGGCTTTTGCCTCGAATTGCCTGGAGCCAAAAACATCCAACACCGAGTCGAAGAAAACGTGACCGGTTTGTTTTTGTGTAGATGATGGGTGTACCCTGGGTACCAAAAGATGCAGGTTTAACGCTGAAAAACATCAACGGTCAGTGAAAAAACCTGAGGCATAGCTGCCTGCTGCAGGTATGTTGCAAAGGGGATCTGGCTACCATCAGAATCCTCCACAAATCGATACAAATCGCCGATTCAAATGGCTTCAAAGGCAAACCATATGGAGCAGTGCAGTATGAGCTCCAATTTCTCTACCATTTCACTGGTTGGTTAAATGGGGAAACAACAATCCCTATGAGAGAGGGCAGTTGAATCCCACAAAATCTCCAAACAACCAGATCTTTTTTCGTTCATGTGAATGTCCCAAAAACGGACATTGCCCATCTTCGCAATTTCCACCAAATTGAAGGAAATTCTGATCACTACTGTTGATGCTTCAGAAATCCGGCGATCACCACCTGGGATGTATAAAACCTTGTAATAGTGCGGTAAAACGGTAAATAAACCACCCATCAACTGTTGCAGGATTTCTTCCATCAGCAGTATCAGTATCACTATGAAAAAACTGTTGGCGCTCCTCTTGGACCAGCAAGCGGGAACCAGACCAGTGTAACCTGAAGCAACATGTGAAAAAAATTCACATGGGGCCCCACATGATCCCAGGATTCTGCAGGTGCAATCATACTTTGTGTATATTGTATACATATACCCAACCGTAGGGTCAGGTTTGGAGGATCCAGGGAAAGCCCACGGGTTTGCCTCAAGGGTGTTCGTCATTGCCGAGCCCTGCATTACAATTAAACCGGATGATTTCTGGGGTTGGCTGGCTTCTCAGGGTACGTATATTTCTGTGATATGTGCAGAACAATAACATAAATATAAGAAAGTATAGTTTAATGTGTATATATGATATATATATATATGTATATATATGCGTACTGATACTGTAGCTCATCATACGTATTCATACCAAAACCAGCCCATCTAAGAACCATGAAATCCGCAGCTTTCAACTCATCGGAGCCTGATCCGACGACCATTCACTTCGTACTGGCCCGGTCGAATACGTAGGACAACCTGCAAGGCATGACAGTGCATCACACAGCATGTCAATGACCTGCAGTTCTGCGATTACCTTGCAGTTCATGACAGAAAACATAACAACAAGAGCAAATCATATGAAGGTGTCCAAATAGTTTTCAAAGAAACAATGAATCACTAGAAAGTAATATCAACATGCTATAAGGCTGCAAGCATTCACTGGTGTTTTCTTGGGCTTCTACAGGCTTTCCGGTTCCTCTGAAGTGCTTCATAGCTTTCAACCTCAAAATGACCAATATGGAAGTTTTGCTCTACAGTTGAGTGATGCTAGCAGGCTTGGAATCATGCACTTCGTTGTCAATGATTTCGCCATGGATATCCTGTGAACATTTGTGCCATTTGAATGCAACCGCACTCCGCTGGATGCAGAGTGGTAGTACTCAATGCAGCATCAAGGCCTTTCTGATGGATGTCGAATTGCCAGTACCTGAAAAGAGACGGAGAGAGGAGAGAGAGATACTGGGGACTGCTACTATCATTGCCAACTTACAACCTTACAGCACAAGAATCCGGGAACACTCCGATGATCCAGTGGAACAAAATGATTTGGTCCTTGGAAGTTCCGGTAAAATCCACTTGCCGCATCTGGAAAGCTCATAGCCAGTCTTCTTAACCGCAAGTTTTTGAAAGGACTCTAATAGAAGGTCCCAAAAACGCCAGTAGAGTTTGACTACGAAAGGACAGTCGATCCAAATTGACACCTCTATTAACCGCACATCACCAGTGATTTTCAAAATTGTAAATGAGAATTCATCAATCCTGGATTTGATTGAAATATCCGGAAAGTTCCCCATATACTCACCTAAAAATTGTTGGGAGGGAAAATCCGTGATTTTTCGTGGTGGTTATCCTTCACCCACTGAAATGACTCAGTTTCTTGCGTTGCAGAAATTTGTTCTGGCAACTTCTTTTCAGCCTGACAGTGATCTCAAGGTGTAAATTTGTTGGATTCCATGGAACTTCACCGGGGAGAACGTTTCTGGAAACCCAGCAGGTAAACATCAACTGATGCCACAAAAATCATGATTGAACATGAGAATCCTGGAATACTCAGACACTGACAGATTTGCAATCTGCCATTCGGCAGCCTCACCATTCGAAATCTCAATTTCCAGTGTGGGAGGACACCTTCCTGCTATGGATCCCCTTTTAAGCTTCTCAGGAGCACGCCGCAAAACAGTGCGGTCATACTCGCTTTCATGGCGCCAATTGACCTGGTTGACGTCAATCTGCCAATCTCCCAATCTTGTTTTTTAATGATCTTTATCGATCCACAACACATGTCCAACTTTTTTCAGGAAGGAAACATGGGACCGTCCAACAAACAAAGTATTGAAGATGCAGTAAGCCAGACTTTGAAATATTGAAAAGTGGAATGATTCAGAACTAGTTCAGTTTGGAGAGGCCACAAAAGAGCAAATCTGGTGCTGCAGGTTCGGACCGTCTGAATCATTGCATGGCGACCAAGCAGCTGTTTACATGGCCGACTTCAGTGTGATTTATGATGACAATCTATTGAATGGGATGCAGCTACGAAACAATACCAGACAGCATGAAATTCAGAGTATGGTATGTTTGGTATGTTAATCAAGCCAAATCACATCCTTTCAACAGTGACACCTGTGGAATCCATTCAGCACTTCTGTTTTAAGTTGTCACTTTTGATGCAACCAGCTGCGTATTCAGCATGACGCCAAAAAATAACGACATGCAGCTCTCACATGGCGGCGACGTGCAAAAACAGTTTTCACGCGTCAATGTGAAAGTGCCAGACAGAATCCAAAGAGTGGTACCATACAGATACATATATCTATATACATATGCTAGCCCCCCGCGTTTTCAGGATGTTCAAGCAAGCAGATGGAAGGAACCAGAGCCATCACGGCTCCAATCTTAAAATAATCCCAAAGAATACCCCAACAACAACGACAAAATGGGTGGTTTTCTGTGGACTGGATTTGTATAGGTGAGACACGTCAGCGATTCATCATGTTTCACCCCCGGAGGAGACAGGGAACTAAATGTAAAGCACAGTTGGCGGAACCCTGCGAAGAACAAATATGAGCCAACAGCCAGTTGGGAGACAAATGCAGTAAAGAATAGCCAGCTGAACCCCCCAGAACCCCCCCGAAGCAACGAACTGTTTGGTGAAGACTCCAAAGATTTTTTTGGGAGGCAAAAACCATTTTGCAAAGAACCCAAGAAGACAAAAACGCCGTTTTGCCCCAAGACCTTTACTATGGCTGAAGACCCCGAAGCTAGCGCTGTTGAGAGAATTGCATAAAAGAGTTGAGGGCCGGGGAGACAAGCTTAAAGAAGTGAGGGGGGAACCACAAAACCTTGGCACCCCAAAATGGATCTGCCCCAGAAAACAGGATAGATCACGAAACTTGCGCAACCTTGGTGAAACGTTGGTGGAACCTTGGTGAACCTTCCACAAAACCTTTTTAGATGGAACCTTTTGGCAGCCCAAGACGGATCTGCCCCAAAGAACCAGAGACACCACGAAACTTCAAGAACCTTGGTGGAATCTTGGTGCACCCTTGCTGGAACCTTGGTGGACCGCGGAACCTTTTAGCAGCCCGAGACAGATCTGCCCCAGAATCAGAGACACCACGAAACTTGAAGAGCATTGGTGGAACCTTGTGAAACCTTGGTGGAACCTTCCGCGGAACCTTTTGGCGGCCCAAGACGGATCTGCCCCAGAGAACCATAGAGAGTCCGAAAGCAATTCTGCCCCGAAACCTTTACTATGGCTGAAGACCCCAAAGCTATAGCTGTTGGGGAACAAGAGGCTTTTTGCGTCTGTGCTCGGCAAACCACACATGGCGTTTGGCTCTTTGTTGCACTTTTTGCGCTTCTTCTTCGCCTTGGAGGGACCCTGAAGCGGGCTGAGATGCTAACCCGAGAAAAACAAGGATAGATTAATTGTTACAGACAGTGCTGCAGCCTTTTGCAAGGGTGGGAATCAAAAATTAAAGAAAAATGTTGAAGACTTTTGTGAAGGGCTCTCAATCTCTTGATGACATGAGATGCTGTCCGCCAATTCTGCGACTTCAGTTCCAAGCTTGTTAAGTTCACGTTGAATCTTGCTTTTGGTGGTGCTACCAGAAGCCTCGAAAGGGTGGGTTGGGGATGACTGGCACCAATTGGATGCAGGATTTCTGGGAAGGCCCAAACTATTTGCAAATACCCAGGAAAATGGCTCAAGGTAGGTCCCGGCGGGGGGGCTACCATGTATGTGTATAATATATATACATATAACAAATAAACAAATATATCTATATATAATATATATTATATAAACAAAAGCAAATAATCTGCACTTTTTGCTGCTCTTCTCAGTCTCTCTATCTTCGTCGGCTGCAAGCTTTGTCGTTTCTGTGTGACCTTTGCACACTTGGTGAAGGATAGAATCCATTTCAGCCAGAGTCAGGCCCAACCCCCTGAGGCAAGCATGTTTCACGATGCAGCTTACGTGCACGCAACATTCATGTTGTCGTAGCAAGAAATATACATTAAAAGGAAAGAACAAATACAGTAACGAAATGTAACGAACAAACAACCAAAAAAAAACAAGAAGACATAAATAGAATTAAACAGAATCAAATAGATCTCAAGCAACTACTGTAGCTATATGTTCTTCTGTCCTTTGCACTCCAGTTCGACATGACATCATTTACACTCTAAAGCTATTGCATAACAACCTGGAATTGTGGGGTACAACGATACAAATCAGAAGTCAGAGAAGTGTTGGAACTAAAAACAACAACCTGTCATTGTAAAGAGTGCTTTCCTGGTGTATGTACTTGTAGACATACATATATATATATATGCGTAATATAAATACATCCTGTATGTCATGAAGTCATTCATGTATATACGTATAATTGTACACATGTCGTCGTTGTCATTGTCACAAGCGTAAAAGTAAACAGTTCTCCCTGCTGTAGCAAAACCCTTAGATCTAACATGATCTAACATGTTTCCATCGCTTTGTTCCTCGTGCCTGGATTTAAAGGTCAAGCACACTCCTGTCGCATCATGAATATGTTTGTCTTGATCATCCACAAAGAGCACCTGAAGCAGATTCACATGCATCTACAAAAACTGCTCGGTGGCCCATTGAATGACATCTTTTACGCATGAACTCTTTATACTTCTTTATACTACTGTTGATGGACAAAATCCTGCACCACCAAGGATGATGATTATCCCATTATTTATAGGGTTTTAACCATCCCAGGTGGTGCAGGATTTCGTCCATCAACAGTAGTATGTTTTTTAAATCTGAGAATCCGACATTTGACATTGTCAAGCCACTTCCATCCATGAAGTTCTGGATAAAGGATGCTTTGCTGGAGAAGTTTCCTGCTCAGTTTCATGACCCGACATTGGAAGTGACACATGGGTTCTAGCCTTCTAGCCGGCCTATTTCCTGAAGCCCAGAAATTTCAACAAAAAGGTCTGCCATCTCCAAAATGGTCATAGTGCGTTCGATGACAGCACCTTAATGCAGAAATGCGATGAAATACAAATCTCAATGTGTCCAAAACTGTTGCCAAAAAACTCCAGGTCGACATGCTTTGCTTGGGGCAGTGACGATCTGCATACGAAACAATGCGGCACTCAACCTGAGATAAGTCAAGGGGGCAACCCATCGCAACATTAGGCCACTCCGAAAGGGTGTTAAGTCGCCACACTCCAAGTCGTTTGAAATGACAAAGCATCTCACGCAAATGTGAGATACGTTCACATCCACCAAATCCTGGCTCCCAAAAAAAGTGGATCCCAATCATCATCTGAAACATCAACAAACCAATTTTTCCCCCTTGAAAACAAACCCACCAGGTCTTTGCCTCGCTCTTTCAACCAGGAGCTCTCTGGACCTTGACGGTTGAAACCTCCACGCTCTGGAAAAAGACGCCAAGCAGGAATCTCCTCACATGATTTTTATCCAAGGGATGGAAATGTCGAAATGTCGAAGTTTTCAGGCAAACCATGACCGTTCAAATATGGTGTTTTTCAACAAAACGGGATGTTTTTTTACTGTTGCCAGAAATGTTTGGAAACGTGACACAACCCAAAACCAAAGATTTTCGACTTAAAAACATACTGAAATAAGAAACTCCCAATATAAATTCTTTTAAAAAAAAACCGTTGGACTTTCGTCACACCCTGTCTTTTGCCACTCTTTCCCGTTGGCCTCACGCATGGTGAGAGTACCATCAAAGTCAAAGAGCACCGTTTGAACGCGTTGTGAACTCGCGGTAGATTTGAGGCGCTTGGCTATGGGTTCTACCTGGCATCCACGTGGGAGGAGCATCACGTGGGTACGTGATAGCCACTAGTCTGGGATGTTTAACTAAACAACAATCCAACGTTGGGGTTTTGAGAAAATCCATGTTGATTGGTTTTTGTTTAGTTTTCCATGGGTTTTTCTGCTGTTCAGAGTTGTTGAAAGCTCTCCTCTTTCAGAAGTCAGGGGAAGAAAATCAGAAGTGATTGTATGTGATTGCTAAGCTAAGCTGAGGCGACATCCGAATCCACAGACTTGGAAGTCGCCCGTCCGGAAGTCAAGCTGGGCAGCTTTTCCCATGGCTTGTCTGGCATCCAACAAGTTGTCAAAAGTTTAAGGATAAATCTGGGCAAATTACTAGGAGTTTTTCATTCCTAAACCTGCATCAAGGGGATTCCCGGGAAGATTCCAAATCCTAAGCCCATCATTTTTCCGCTGACCAACCAGCGGGCAACGGTTGCTAATATGTAGTAATTTGCCCAGGTTAAATAACTTAAGGCAATCCTAGATGTGAAAAGTTTCTCTACCTGTAGTTGCTTGTGTCAACCCATATGCTCGTCAAATTTGGATCATTTCCCCCAAAAAAAATGGGGGTGAAACTAAAAAATATGTGAAACCACCGGTCTTGTCGATCGCACCGTGTTGGTGCCGTGATTCATAGGCAATGTATGAGTGAAACCACCACGCTCCAAAGGCTTAGTGTCTTGACTAAAATATGCCAGCTTAAATCGCTTAGTGACATCCGAAACCTCTCTACGCCCGAAAAGAAACGGTGGCAGTGGCAAAAATCCGAACAATTGCAAAGTGCACATGGTTTATATATATATATATAAATAAATAATTAGAAATACATATATACATACATATGTATATGATACAACTCAGATCTATTGTCTAGATAAAGTATTCTTCAAACAAGCAGGCTCTTTTCATTTATTTTTTTTTGCTTCTCATTTTCCCACTCAAGCTCCCTCCATTTGCTTCCTTCCAGTCATTTCGCAGTCTTGGTGCAGATCAGCCACAGAGATTTGACAGCGTGGAATAACATGGAACATTGGGTGCATTCCGGGAAGGTGTGTGAGGAACACAACAAAAAAAAACATTAAAACAATCTATATAATATAACACTTCCATGGCTACAACACTACATGGTCAACTAGACAACCTGATTGAAATGTCACCTATCTATGGCATAATGCACACAGTATCCGGTGAAACAATCGTACAAATCGTACCTGAAACACTTGGCATGGTTCTCTAAGATGCCCATCTCCACAAAACCATCAAATGCGGCCCCTGATGTGAAATGCCATATGACTTGTGATTCGAATCATCTCCTGCTGCATGGTTGCAAGAGTTCAACATGCCCCTGAGGTCAAGGTGTAACGGTTTAACCCGCCCGGAAGGAATCGTTTTGCGTTGCCAAATCCCCGAGGTTTGATCCCAATTTGGAAACTGCGTTTGTTTGCGTCAGTTTCCTGGCGTGAACTCGTGGCGGTCGCCAACCACAATGGCACCATCCCGAAAGCTTTATAATGCTTTATATATAGAGAAAAAAACATGAAAAAACACCAGGATACACAGAAGGTCTTGATGGGTTTTGTTGAGGGTCGCAACCAAAAAAAACACCTTGCTTGTTACGCATCGCCAACGCCACGAATTAAGAGAATTTGGCGAATTCGTGTCTCAAAATTCATAGAGACTCATGGAATCCATCCATATTTCACCAGCACTGGCTTTGCCTTTTGCATTGCCAGACACTGGGACACATCGGGTTTTCCCCGTTTTTTCCGAGCCGTTCATCTTGGTGTCTTCTGGCCTCTTCGAAGGTCACAAAGCTCCTGGGGGAAGATGCGAAGAAAACATCCGATGATAAAGTGTAAAATAGTGTTTAAACATATGGGTGTTTCCTAAAATGGTGGTACCCCCCAAATCATCCATTTTAATAGGGTTTTCCATCATAAAGCATCCATTTTGGGGTACCCCGATTTTTGGAAACACCCATATTGGTGGAATATATATTCGAACTCTCTAAACATTTTCGCAAAATCTCCTGTCGGTAGCGTTCCTTTAACTCCATTTCCTGGGCAACCTTCCAAGCATTCCAAGCCAGCACTTCCACGAAATCACATTGCAAGTTCCAGAGGCTCAACACCCTTGAAGGTTTAAAGTTTACAAGCAAACTCAAATGTTCCTGCCTGTGCATGCAAATGTCGGTTCTCTTCCTCCAGTTCAGCAACTCTTCTCCGAAGGAGCTCCACCTCTTTTGAACTAAAATGTCGAGTTGGTCTGTGGATCTGGGGTCGAGTCTAATTATTTGAATGCACTTGATTGGAGGGTCTGGTTTACAAAGTTTACAAATTGAAGGCCAACTGAATGTTCAGTTCCTCAAAAGACACATCAAGCATGTTGGAGGGCTCACTCAAAAATGGAAGCGATTCTGTGTGTCCTTCCATCATTTTCTTTTCATCCCACTTGGAAAAGCTGCTCTATGTTTGTCCAATGCCTCCTCGGGCTTTGAGGCACCGCGATCTGAGAAAGGCCTCAAACAGTTTCACGGCCCCCCACCAGATTCCTAGTGCACCTTTCGACCATCAGAATAAGAGAAAAACTTGTTTTGCACTAGCCGTGCTGTACTTCTCGTGCTCCCAAGAACACGTGGTACTTCCATGCGTTTGCATTTCGCGACCATTCGCACTAAGGGTGCAGCTCACGCGGTCCCTGGCACACATCAACATTATCAACTAAACCATAGGGCTCAGGTTCATGAATTCCAATCAAGAAACTTGCCGATTCTTTGCCTTGAGCCTTGAGCCTAATGATCCCTACAAGCTGCCAGCCCCAAACCTCTGTCTCACGATCTCGATCCAACTGCGTGAACACCTTGATTGAAGGCATTGGAGTCATTGTCGACGACGACGACGACGACAACAACAACCACAACAGCAACCACAACAACGACAACAACGACAACAACAACAACAACAAAGAAGACAAAACAAAACCAAAGCTTTGTAAAGGTCTTTAATCACTTTTCCATATTCGAATCAGTGTACTGTCACACTGTCTGTGGCAAAGATAAAAGATCAAAGTGTCATAGGCCCTACAAGCTCAGATTCCACACAGCATCCTCAACTTGTGCACCACTCCTGGCGTCTATTTTCCCTATCTGCCACTATCACTTGACACTTTCCACGGTTCCATCAGCATAAGTCATGGTATAAAAATAAAGGTCCTAAAGTCTTTTCTGATACTGCGGCAACATTCATTCTAGAAGAATGCCAGCTTCAATCCCACACTGCAACTCCGACAGATTAGTTCTGCATCCTTTTTTTCCCGTCTCCTCTTCACAGCTCGACGAGCCCGTACCCTGATAGGCGGGTCTACTCTGGATTTTATGCGCATCCCAAATATTCAAAATATGATATAGGTCGGGGGGTCACCCGCGCACACACTCTGGAGTCACAAGTACACACAGGCACAATTTTGCATCATTTTTCCTACCCAGAGTCACCCCCCCACACAAACTGGAGTCACGTGCGCACACAGCCATTTTCCAGAGTCACCCGCGCACACAGACTGGAGTCACAACTGCACACAAGCACAATTTTGCATCATTTTTTCCACCCCAGAGTCACCCGCACACACATCACATGGGATAGGGTGGGGTGGGGTGGGGTGGGGATGATGACATTCGTTTGCACTTGCACACATGTTCAAAGCGCTGCTCAATGGACTGCTTCGATACATACTTTACACATGTCCAAACCTGTAATGTAACCCGTGTTCAAAGTGCTACGGAATGGAATGCTTCGGTACATACTTTACGCATGTCCAAAAAGCATTGTTGTGAACCTGACAACGTGCAAACATGGAGCACACAAAATACACAGCTGTAAGAACAAAGGTGTACATACAGCAAAACCATTCCGCGTGTACAGACGAGGCCCTTGGCCGCGTCTACAAATGAGGCCCCTGACCGCGTGTACAGACGAGGCCGTTACCCTTGCGACCCTGGCCAGAACCATCCGCGTGTACTTGCGACCCTGGCCCAGAACCATCCGCGTGTACTTGCGACCCCAGAAAGCGCGTGCACAGCCGACCCCCTGACCTATGATATATGTGCAATGGACAATTACAAAAATACTGTACCAGTCATTTTTGCTTGGTGGACTGTCCAAGATCTACCTGTTTTACATTTCTACTAATATTTGCGGCAGGTGTGAGTCATGGATTCAAGGCTTGGAAACCCTAAGAGACCTGCTTCGAGTCCCACATGGTGCTTTCCAATCCAGACTTCCATGGATGCAAAAAAGAAGGGAGAAGAAAACAAAACTGTTCTTTTCTCATAAATTCTAATGTTTTTTCAAAATTAACAAAAAGCTATTCTGCTGAATAGATAGCCATGGTGAAAAATTCTGCAGAGATTCATTGCAAGGGATGAGCCAAAGAGCAAGGCTGCAGGCCTTGTCAGGGATTTCGGTCTCTCGCCAAAGACAGTACCCAAACTTTGGGTATTTTGTTTTTCTCAAGCTTCTTTTGTTGTTTTGGTGTTTTTTTTGCATCACTCCTAGTCATCCGCTAGGACGGCCTGAAACATTGCTTCTTGAGGTTGAGTTGTTGTTTTTTGTTCAGAGTTTCTATTTTTTTGCAGTTGCCCAAGCATTAATTAGAAGCGCTTGCAGGTTCTCTTAAGGAGGCGCAGCGCTCCTTTCCCTTTTGGTCTTCTTTCCAGGAGAAACTTTTTTGGGTTAAAGTTTCAAGCACAATGTTCGTCCAAAAACCTTCTATATGAAAAAGATGTGCAGTTTTGTAGTGGGACATTTTTTTGTAGTTTCCCTTTTGCAAGTATTCTTCGTTCCCAGGAGTCCTTTCTCTTCAGAAGCATTCCACGTCTTGATTTTTTGGAGACCTTTTCAAAAGTGATCTTCTTTCGAAAGATGCTGTCATTTTGATGCAAGTAGTTGTCCTGCTCAAAAGAATTTGTTTCTCTTTGCTTTCTGTTCATCCGGAAAATCATTGAAAACAAGTCTTGCCTACTTGGCTCTGCTGTATTGTCACGAAGTGGAACTTAGAAATATCTATCTATCGTGTCTGTTATAAAAAGGATGTCTTCGGAAGCAAGACTTCTTTGCGAACATTATAATCAGTACAAGGATCCGTCTTTTAATTCAGCTGACCTCATCAGTGGAGGGATCAACTTGCTTTTGCTAGCATTTTTCAATTAACTTTGTGCATCCAAGACGTGATGTAAACCTAGCCACGAACGACTTGTGTAGATCTTTGAAGGGAGGATATATATATATATATTAAATATATTATATTTCATGTATATACATACATACATCTACTACACTGTACACACTATATAATCTGTAAAGGAATCTGACTCAAAAGGGACCACAAATGGTACCTCTAAGTTTGGGATCCACTCAAATGATGCCCCGCCTGTCTGCTGGTGCATAGGGTTGAACATCTAAACGATAACTCTGGGTGTCTGGATTGTAACTTTCCACCTGGCGAAAAATTGCGGATTAATGACAAATTTCCCAACCACCCTGGATGGCATGTGACAATTTGTTCCAAGGAAGGTTAAAAAAACCGTCTGATTTTCCAGGCCTTAGCCAAGATCCATTGGTTGGATGATCGACTCTTATACTCCACAAAACTCATCGCAGGAAAGGGCCCAGCATCCTTCCAGGTTTCGAGGCCGACGAAGGTGAACTCCCATATGAGGAAAGTTTCACAAATGATGCGGTTCGCTTTTTAGATAAGAATCTCACCCCCCCATGGACCTGAGGTTACAGGTTTTTCATGAAACTCCATGGCATTTGCAGAAATAGAATCCAATGATCCATTATAATACACATCTTTAATCATCTTTGGCATTATGCCGAATTTTCTGATACTGATAGGAGTTTGGCTTCACATACACTGGCATTTACTTCTATATACAGTAGACTATATAATCAAGTTTTGAAATGCGTAAAATCCATGAGAATCCATCTCTTATGTCATCACGAGGGCACTCCTCTGGACAATCACTTGAAGGCTCCTGTCAGGGGTACGGTAAGATCTCAGCAGGTGAAGTGGAGACTGTCTTTAAAACCTTGTAAAACTGTTCTAAAGGACATGTCCAGAAGTCATCATCACATCACAAGTACAGTCAGTTGTCAACAACTCTGCGCATTTTTTTACATATTGGCACTGCAGTATCACTAAAAAGACCTGCTTTTTTTTCATAAGAAAAAAAATCGGCACTTCCGCGTCCCCTCCAAACCCTATTTTTTTCAAAAGCGCCTGCACTGCTTCTCGAGGAGTGCTGCATGGAGAGTCGGGGCCTGAAGTCCAAAACTATCAAGAAACTATGGCTCCCTCGCCCTGGAGAAGTGCAATTTTTTCGAGAACAGAAAACGCTGATCTGCCTGTTTTTGGTGGTGATTTTTTTCCCCACCCGTTTGTTTGAAAAATACGTGCGTCAAATTTGTGTTCAAATCTCCCCAGATGATAGTCTTTGGTTTATGATGGTCCTTACGCAAGACTCCCAAACTTTGGAGCGGTTGCCAAAAAATTGTCGTATTTTCTAGAGGGCCTCTGAATTATAACAATCTCCAAGCTGAAGTTGTCAGTACATTCACTACCATCGTCAGGGTGTGCAATGAATGTCCCCCTGATTACATCACATCACTAAACGATACTAAACGTCAATTTCAAAAAATATATTTGAATATATTTGAGGCCCCTTAGGGGTGATGTTTAAACCTTTCAGCATGGGACATATGCAAATCCTGACCATCGGTCTCTGGTGTTGTGAAATCGGATTCTCAGCTCTCCACGTGGAAGCTGTCCATCTTCTCCTGACAAAACAACGACCCAGCGTCAACAGGAACATAGAAACAAAACGTCAGCAGGAACATTGGAGTTGAATCATGGTTATATAATATTTTCAACTACAGGATTTATCATGTATCTCTCTATCTCCCCTTATCATCCGTGTGTATAATATATCCTTGTGTGCATGTGTGTGCCTGCGTCCAGGTGTGCATGTATTCATCTGTGGATGAGTGCCTGGATACATACGCAGATATTTGGTGATATTTTGTGGAGATTTATACAAACGCATATATCAAGGCCATATGCAGCAGCACTAGATATATTTATTACTAGTGATAAAGCTGGCATAAACCTTGGTTATGCCAACATGTTGTCCCCCCAAATGATTTGTCGGTCGTCCCTTCCTTCAAAATCAGGAGGCTGAAAGCGTGGCCTCAACGCCAGCAACGAGCTGAGCGAACTGATAGTGTGACGTGAATTGCATAACTTTTTTCCCATGCCCAACTCATAATGTGAGCCATTTTTCATGGGCGTTGGAGGTCAATTTCTAAGGGAAAGACTCCAACAAAAACCTTTTCCAGACATGTCTGAGCAAATGCCAAGACAGCATATCGCAACTTGTGCGAATGTGTCAGCATATCGCAACGCTAGTGCGAATGCATATCATCGCTAGTGCGAATGTGGCAAGTGAGACATACTTGGTAACCGGACATCTTTTTTTGTCCTGGTGCCTAATTCCGGAATTCCGAATCCACGGCTTCCATACTCAAAATGCAAGGAAAGATCTGACTCCTTTTTGCGGGAGCAACGACTGCCACTAAGCGTACGAAGAGAAGACCTGCAAACATGTTGGATCAATCTATAGCACTTGAGCTATTCCCACTGTATTTTAATAAACATATGTGTTTAGATCCAACAGGTAGAGCCACTGGGTATCAGTAGGATATCCCAGCTGCACACGTTCATCTCTTCCCCGTCAGACAGGAATACATTGCTTGAGGCCCGTCACACTGGACTGTACCCGACTATGAAGATCATTCACAGACCTTGGCACAGTCTAAAAACTGATCAAATGATCCACTTGACCCTTGACCAGTGACAACAAAACCCAACAGTGACATTCCATGAAATCCTGCAATATGATTGGGTCCGATGTCATCGCTTGTATAGCATCAGGCTTTTGAGCACTCACGCGTCGCCAGAAAAATAATGACACCATTTAGTTTTACAAGTGAGGCCTGGTCGATCAACGTATTATCAAATATCAATCATCTTAAACCCCCCAGTTAAATTCACTAAAATCAATTAAAATCAGGCACGGTGTTTCCACCTGTCCCACCTTCAAATGTTTCAAAGCTCTTTGTACCAAAGACCACCCTGGGGACCTTCCATGTGCCAAGTCTCTTTTTGGCTGCTTCTGGATCACCTCCATTCGCCAACGCAATGGCTTGGGCAATGTTCCAACAAAGATGGCCACCATGCGCCTGGAGAGGCTTCGTTGAGTCCAACACGGGAGAAGTGAATGAAGCTGTTGTATGAAGGATGTAAAGGGTAAATACAAAGGACATGAAAAGTATGAAGGTTCCTAGTAGATCTTTAATGGAAAGTCCTAAAATGCCAAAACCAATTCGGAAAGTGCTACTCCATAATGGATATAGAAGTGGTGAACCTTTGCTTAGGAACATTTGGAGGTATTTTTGGCTTACATCACCATGGTTTTCAATGGAGATGTTGATCGAGATCACCCTGGCCCCCCTCTGATAGTTATCCCTAGGCGACCAAAAACCAATCCGCCGTAAAATGGTTGTTGTTTGGGAGAGTGGGAGAGAACCAAAGCAATACAAAGGGACCAAACGCTTCGTCAATCACAGCCTAACCATCACTCATCATTGATACCTTCGTTTGTTTGTCCGTCCGTCTGTTCGTCCATTCATTCATTCATTCATTCATTCATTCATTCATTCATTCATTCATTCATTCATTCATTCATTCATTCATTCATTCATTCATTCATCATGCATGCATTCCTTCCTTCCTTCCTTCCTTCCTTCATTCACTCACTCACTCATTCACTCATTCATTCATTCATTCATTCATCATGCATGCATTCCTTCCTTCCTTCCTTCCTTCATTCATGTATTCCTTCCTTCCTTCCTTCATTCACTCACTCACTCATTCACTCATTCATTCATTCATGCATTCATCCGTTAATTCGTTCGTTCATTCATTCATTCATCCACCAATCAATCCATCCATCCATCAATGCATGCATTGACTCATCCATCGAATGCAATTCACTTCATGTCCAATTCAGTTCACATTAGATTCACATTCATTCATCATCAATGACAGCATCATGATGTTTGCAAGAAATCATCAGCCTAACCAGACTCAACAAACGCTTGTTGGACCTCGATGTGCTTGTTGACGCCAGCTGCAAACATTGCCTGAAACAGAAGAACCACAAGCAGTCAGTAGATACACTAAAAGACATGGAAAATCTATGATAAATCAAACAGTTCATGCATACAACAATAGATACTCCGAAAATACATATTCTAAAATGAATAGTATGCGTCTTAAGGTGTAACAATCGTGTATGCAATTTCGTGCAATCTATCTGAAGTGCAATCATGTTGTAGCATATAAGAATATGATGCTGCTTTTGGTAGTGCTTCTGGCGAGGTTCTGCTTCTGGCGCTGGGGCTGCAAAATGGTACGGCGGTCAGTGCATATCTGCTACTGGTGCTGGTGGTGCTGCTGGGATGTGGTGCTGGTGGCGGTAGAGCCGCACATCTCAAGCCCAGGAAAAGCCGGCGCCATTAGCCGGAGGCTGATAAATATGTATGATTCACAAATCAAACATCAACCTGTAACACATTCCAATTAAAGAAACCCCTGACGAATCTAGGTCTAATTTGCTACATGAGGCGTTTAATGATAGATACCAGTATATATGATGTAAATATCTGGATAAACTTTCACAAACCCAAAACCCAAATTTAGGCCGATTTTTGGATGGGTTTCCCTTACCAAACCACATTCAAAGTGGGGTCTCACTGAGCTTGTTCTAGTTGTACCATGTCAGCTTTGATCTATCTGCAAACGGAATTTTGCAAACACCTGGGTGTCGCCTAAATGACGACGATTCAGTCCAATCAGCAACTTGTGATTTATAAGATATTGTATATGTGCCTAAATTAGATGTGCCGTATAATTAAATGTTTGTATATGCTACCTATACATTTACTATAATACGGGCAGCGGTCCAGAAACCAATGACCCGGCCTGTGTGAGTGGTGCTTTCAAATTGGCAAGCACCAAGGATTTCTTCCGCTTCTCAAGTGAAATCGCGAGATTTTCAATGGCTTCACATCCCGTCATGTCAGTCCCATTGATGGATTTACAATCCAAGATCAAATGTGAAACAGAAGGATCAGCAGTGCTGGCAGTGTTGATTGCACGCATGCAAAACTCCTGCAAACGTCGTGTGTTTGCAAAGCTTAAGCCGGCATCCATGCGAACCACCACGCACTTGGGTATCATCTGGCCTTCTGGATAATACCTGGTGGTTTCAACGATTGGAAATATGTGAGTCAATGAAAAATCATCTTCACCAAACATCAAAATGAGAGAGAAAATGATATGCTCTACAAATATAGCTACTAAATCCTGCCAAAATATCAAGATCACAACTAGATAAACATAAGCCACCCATATAATCGTATTGTGTATATATACTAAAATATGTATATCTATATATATATACGTATATATATATATACGCATACGTATATTCAATATCGACATGAAGTATTCCCCCACGATTTCGTTTTCTTGCGAGGTACCTGACATCTCTAAAGGTTCCATCTTCCACCTGACCACAGACTGCCAAGTTGGGCATTGCTACTTCATAGGTGAGCTTCAAAATGGAAAGGCTCACACCAGTGATCAAGCCTTCCTTAACTGTCAGGCCCAGGGATACCACAAATGTGGCCACCATAATTAGGAAATCCAACTTATTCCCCCGGAAGGTAGGGATGAAAGCCTTGAAGTCTGTAACACCAATGGCACCATGGATGATTAATGGAGCCAGTGCAGATAAAGGAAGCACTTCCACTACTGGCATCAGGGAATACACTGCAATGACCACGATCAGGGATGTTAAAGCACCTGCCATAGGTGAACTTGCACCAAACATGGCATTGACTGCCGTCCTAGAAAAGCCGCCAGTAATGGGAAAAGCTCCCATAAAAGCGCCACCACAGTTGGCAGCACCGAGTGCAAGTAGTTCCTGGTTGGCATCATAGCTATATCGCTTTTCATTGGCCATCTTGCCACCCACAGCAATGGTTTCCAGGAAACCTACAACGGCAATCATCACTGCTGGTACAATTAGATCTGGAGTTTTGCTGTCAAAACTCGGGAGAAGGCAAATGAAGCCATCACTTTCGCTGTCCTCAATGAGTCTCACAGAATTGATTCCACTTTGTCGGTAGATGTAACCCCAGACCCATCCTAGAATGACACAAAGCACGGAGGACAAGTCAGCGCACATTTTCATAGACTTGAAGACGCAGGATTCCTTGTTCTTCGGGAAGAACCGCCAAATGAGGCTCTTTGAACGCTTGGCTTCATTCCCAGCAGACTTCCACTTCTTAAAGAAGGTCAACATCGCAAGGAGTGTGAAGCCCAGTATAGCAGTTGCTGCATCTGTATCTGGAAGGTGGGAGCATAAGTCATATGCTGTCTCCCACCAGTATTTATGCCGCTTGATGTTGATACCAAGAACATGCTTCAGCTGGGATGTCGCAATGATGACGCCTCAACCAGGGATTGGACATTTCCAAAGTTTCGAATTTTCTTGACTGGCCAATAGAGATCTCGCTATGAAAGGCTCCAAGAATAGCAACGTTTACCAATTACCATACCTTTTCGTATCAAAGCTCAACGATCCTGCCTGAAGCTGTGCAAAATGAGCTCATGACGCTGTGGGACATAAAATCCACCACGAAGCCAAAACGAAGAATGCCAAGGAGCAAACTTACAAGGCCCACCAACAAAGCAAGAGTTGATGCTCCTGCCAAACGTTCCTCATCTCCTAGCAGATTCACAGCATCGAGAGCTTGACCTGTTAACAAACTGATCAGTGCCGTTGGTCCCACTTGGAGTTGCCGAAGAGTACCTGGTTGGTTCATGAACCGGAAGAGGTCAAGGGGCACTACTATGCCAATGAACAATATGGGGGGTTCCTAAAATGGTGGTACCCCCAAATCATCCATTTTAATAGGATTTTCCATTATAAACCATCCATTTTGGGGTACCCCTATTTTTGGAAACACCCATATATGGACAATGCTGGCATATACTCACATTCAACACATGCTACCCCAATATCAGAAATCCGTGAAACGCCCTGTGTGCATTGTGGCACTCCTCACAGTAGCCTCCACCCTTCAACAAAATCATGTCGACATCTGAACCACCAAATTTGGTGTTATTCTTTTTTGCCAAAGCACCTAGCAATGCATAGATCACTAAGGGAGCGAAGGAAGAGTACAAACCTGCTCGAATCGGTAACCCTGCTAGCAACGCAAAGGCCAAACATTGTGGTACCAGCATCAAACCCACTGTCAGACCTGGATGATCCAGGTTTGAAAAACAGATTTGGATGGATTTGATCTGGCCAAAATGGAATGATATTTCACCAACCTAGATTTCCTGGAAATAGCCGGGGTTGTCCATTACTAAACCACCATTTGTCATGTTGGGGATTGGCTGATTCTGAGAATGGTCAAGCAAAATGAAATTTGGTCAAAGTTGGCTTGGTGGGAGGTACTTGGAATGGTTTGAACTAGCTTCCTTTTTTTTCCAAACATCTTTTCAAAAGGATCCTGAATTGCTGTGTTACGCTACAGCTGTTATATTCTGTTATTATCAAACCATGAGTTTGAAAGTAGACTACAGAACTCCCACATAATGCATCATAATGCATGTTCGTTTGTGGTCCCTTTACCACCCCAACTTGGGGGGCCATCTATTTTTCAACAGGGAGTACATTTTTTTAAATATACCCTCAGTGAAACGAACAGCAAAAGCCCCTCACAATCAATTTGGGATGGCCCATTTTCAGGAATTATGTTAGTTTCAAGAAGTGTATATTATCATGTCATGATCCATCTTAAAGATCCAGAAACATCCCACAACCTGACCCACATCAACACCCCCCGCCTGCAATGAGATCGCCTTTTGCACTGTATGGTAACTCTCCCATCTTTTCAGTGTCAATTGGTGTGGCATTACCTTTCAAGAATCTGATGTATGCAGGCAGCCAAGTGAATGGCGGGAACAAAGATCGAACTTCAAATTTAGCACCACCATAGACATCCTTCCATACAGGAGGCACGATCTCTTTACCTTCGGCTTTAGGAGATTCCATTCCTGCTTCCGGATCTTTCTCCATGGGGAGTTTTTCCTTGGTTCCAAGTTCCGCCATTGCCACTGCTTCGGGGTGTTGTTGAAAGGAGCGGAGCTGAGCTTTGAAGCAGCTGAGAAAGAAATTTCATCAACTCATCCACCAAGGATTCTGAGAAACAAAACACATGGGAAATTGTATGAAATCCTTCACTTCAGGTACATGTTTCAAGCACATTTGAAGCACCAGGCACCCAATTTTTCCAGCAGATATCAAGAATGTCAGGAATTCTTCCAACAAATCATCTTTGGAAGATGAATGACTATCTTCCAGTCACACCCTCAACCTGAGAAAGTCGCCCTGAAATCAGTGGAGTCCCCAGAATCTTCGCTAAGATTTCGGCAAATTCTGCAACTGCGGTTGGATCTTGCAATTGTTGGGCGTCGGAGCCTCGGTGACATTGGGCATGAGGTTTTTCGTGAAGAAAGTCCTACAAATAAACAAACAAAACATTAGGGTGCAAACATCCCATGGGATCCCCAAGGGTCCAAAGTTGTTTGTTGTAACCATCAGTTGGGAAAAAAAAGATTCATCCCATCATCACTCAACATCACTCAACAACGACTTGTGGATGTTTAACCATCACCCCATTTGAGGCCATCGACTGCCAACACTGCTGTCACGGCCTCAAAGATTGGGTGGAAAAATCTGTTCACCAAACTGGACTTGAAGACACAGGATTCCTCAAAGAACCAATCTAAATCAAGTTGGAATTCGCCAGATCCCAACCTTAAGAGAGTTTCTATATTAAAAAATCAAACAAAATCAATATACAATGTTTCATGGCTCCATATACCATGGTCACCATGATTCGCAAAAAACCTTTCAGAAATCTGACTTAGAGATTTCTTGGGGCTCTAAGACTGTAAGTTTCACCTTTTCGTCGTACATCTTGGTCCAAGGGACTGCGACCTGCGGACCGTGAGCACGCCCGCCTGGCACAACGTCTTCCAGCAACTGAAATCTGCGGATTGGTAGCTTTTTCTTTTGACATATGCTCTGGTAAACTAACATAGCAATAGGAAATACATCTTCAAGTGGTCCATTTTCCATTGCTAGATGCTATCTTAGTTTTACCAGAGTGCATGCAGTTGCAGATCTTTTTGGGATTTCTATAGATTTCTCAGCATCTGCAACTTGTAATTCGTACGAATCTTCATCCAGAATCTCTGGGACCCGATCCCATCCCATTCCCACCTGGAACCTGCATCGGTTGAACAACCTGGCGCGTGTGACAGAAAATGGACGTTCATTTTGGGCTGGTTCCCTTACACTGCCACCTGATTCGGGTTCAATGGTCGTTTCTAGGTCGTGGGTGTCTCTGCAAAAAATCTCGACTTCGTACTTAGTTGGCATCTTTTTGCAAAGGCTTTCGTTTCAACACTATAGCTCTTCAAGAATCAACAATCAATCACAGGGATGGATGGACAAAATCCAGCACAAGTTATATCCAAAACATCAAAACACGGTAATTATTGGATATTATTGGAATGCTTTGCCACGTCAACATGTCTTTCCCTTTATTCTGTCCATCAAAATTCATGGAAAAAAAAGAGAGCAACATTCAAAACCCTCCAACCACATTCCAGTATACTGATTGGTTTTCT
Organism: Breviolum minutum Mf 1.05b.01; assembly: GCA_000507305.1. Classification (NCBI taxonomy): domain Eukaryota; class Dinophyceae; order Suessiales; family Symbiodiniaceae; genus Breviolum; species Breviolum minutum. Next base: position 39,738 of record DF241311.1, on the reverse strand, counting down.
TTGGGATCCGAAAAAAAATGGCTTATTATATTTCCTTTATACCTGGGTAGTATTCTTCCCATACAACAACAAAAAAAAACACGGGTTTTGGTGCTCAAATGTCAACCCCGGACCCCACCTTGTTTGGTTCAGGGAAGCCACTCCATCGAAGCTGTGCCCTTGGAGCACCAGCACAGGCAGTGGAGCCTCTTGCGGCCTCATCAGCGGTTTTTCACGCCATGTCTGACGGCCATCTTTCAAATAAAATCTTGTTCATGCCTTGGCAAGGAAAAAGGTAATATCTATGTACTAAATTCCCATGTTTGGAAGTAAGTTTGAAATTCAATGAAATTTCAGTCACAACACTGCCAAAGATGATGTAGAGGGTTCTATTTGCGTGATGATTATCAAGGGTACATCCTGGGCATCTGCACACTCAGCTGGTAGTTGCAATATTTCCAAAAACTGTCCTTTGAACACCTACTTCATTTGAGTGACTTCATCACAAATCTCTTAAATACATGTTCATGTGACTTACCCCGTGGAGACTAACGTAGGAACAGAAATCGTTCACGTTGTACTACAACAAGCACGGCATCAAACGCTTCATTTTCCATGGCGTACTCGAGTATACATAAGTACCAATAAAAGCTTCTTCCCCATCTGTTGATATCTGTTGCTGGTTGTTTTGTCCATCTGTGCCCCATCTAACCATGTCATCAGGCCGGGTTTCCCCACATACACCTGCGGATATCCATGGTTTCCGTGACTATTTGGAGTATGAGTATGAGCACTGCCGGATTTCATTGCCACGGGAGCAGCCAGCATGGCCTGCAGACCAGTCCACCTTTGGACCTGCCGGTGAGAAAATTTTAAGAAACTCCACACACCTAGACCCCTCAACATCCTCAAACCCAATGCTCTTTGTTTGTGACTTTTAACATTCCCAGCGGTGCACCTCTGGTCCGACACTCTTTTCGGAAGGCACCAATTGTCAAAGTCTTGCAAAATCTCATAGACTTGTATTGTGGTAGTGTTGTGTTGTCGCAAAGGCTATACAAGACTGTGGTTTTTGTGGTACATCTAGAACATATTCTTCTGAAGGATGTATCCGCATTCTTGTTCCACCTGCGAATATTGTTCATGTTCTTGGCTGATGCTTGAGCCATGTCAGCAGTCTGGATTTTGTTTTGTGATTTGTCAAAGCTATAGCTTTTAAAACAATGCTGGTAACACTATAGACACTTCAAAAACCCAAAGAACTGTGCATCTATAATGCATATTGTGCTAACAAGCCTCAGAGAAGAGGGGGCACACAAAAAAACATGTTTTTTGAAACATGGAAAACAAGAAAAGATACTGTTTACAGTAGTTGGCACTCCCTTGCTAAGAAACCTGTGTGGTATGTTGTTGTTGTGTTTTTTTGTGTTTTTGTTCACATGTTTTGAGAAGCTGATGACACAACATATCAATGAATCCTTCACTAAACACCCCCGAAAATTCACATGGAAGCTGGAAATTGATGGTTACCAAAAGGAATTTCCCCTTCCAGGGGGTCATTTTCGGGTTCCATTTCAGTTGTTTCGACTTTTGTGTTGAGTGATTTGAAGTGAAGGCAAAGCCTGTGCTGGATCCTGTGTCCTGGAGGTTTAGCACTTCACGTTTACTACTATGAACTATTCAATTATCGAAATAATTCGAAATATCAAACAAAAAACGTACAGTAGAAGATGTGTTTGTTGTGTTTGTTGTCAAGGTCATTTAATTGCTCTGCCCAGTCCCTGAATTGAACAAGAATCAAGACCGGAAGGGTTTGAGGTCTCTCAATGTGTGTGTGTATGCAACATTGAATTTCAATCTCTCAGAGGGGTTTGGAAAAGGATGAGAAAGATGCAAATTCCAAATCTTGGCAAAACACTCCTTTGTTAAGATACTCCCCCGAAAACTAACATGTCATCCTGAAAATTGATGGTTGGAAGATAAAATGTCCAGTTAAAACGGTCCCTTTTCAGGGGATATGTTCATTTTCGGGGGGGTAAAATAAATCGCTGCCCATCACACCGTTCATCCGAATCACTCAATTTGTCTGCGCATTTCGCAAGGTCTAGAAATGGGGGGTCGGCATTGGCGAGCAGCCAGCCCTGCAGACATTTTGGACTGTTTGGTTTGAGGTTTCCATGACCAAAAATGGGCATCATACTGTTGATGGAAGAAATCCTGCACCACCTGGGATGTATAAAACCCTGTAAATAATGAGATAAACTACCAACCTCAACTGGTGCAGGATATCTTCCATCAACAGTATTACATCTATGTTTCCAGAGAAGAATGGCAAAAAAAGATCCAACGATGTCAAAAACGTCCTATCACCTCAGTCCTGATGCAATGATATATATTCAGAAAGGGACGCTGGGAGCGTTGGGTTTTTGCATCTTTTGTTTTTGCATGTTTTTTTCCCTTTTTTCATTTCCACCTTTCCATATGTCCAAAAAGTCAAGGAAAACCAAAAAGAAACAAAAAAACAATCCTGTGAGAAGAATCTGGAGTAAGTCTATTCCAGATTGTTTTTTTTT